>JAUESF010056550.1:0-15601 GCA_032274765.1 Malacoctenus tetranemus | reverse complement strand
CACACACACACACACACACACACACACACACACACACACACACACACACACACACACACACACACACACAGAAACAGAAACAACGCGGATCAAACAGACCGTGCAGTCGATCCCAGAGAACATCGTCGCTAGACGCGGATATCAGGTGAGGACACACGGAGACCTGGTCCAGGTCTGTCCGGGTGCCTTCAGCCATGGTCTTCGAGTCTATGGTCAGCGACCTGCTGAACAGGTTCATCGGGGACTACGTGGAGAACCTGGACAAGTCCCAGCTGAAGATCGGGATCTGGGGAGGTGAGCTCAGCCCCGCTAGCTATAGCAGCTCCGCGCGGAGCAGCCCGGAGTGCGGCCGCGCACCCGCCGCGGACGGAGCTGTCCTCAGCCCGCGGGTCTGAGGTCAGTGATGACGGGCTGTCCCTGCGGATCCGGGTCTGCTGCCACGCGCACTAACGCAACGCAACGTACGCATTGGGAGGCACGCACACACACACGCACGTAAATAAGCATCAGCTGGGCTGATGTCAGCCTGCTGCTCGATCACAGAGGAACCGAGCAGGCGAATAACCGACAGGTTAATGTGAGAGAAGTCGAGTCAACCTCAGACACACACACACACACACACACACACACACACACACACACACACGCACGCACGCACGCACGCACGCACACACACGAGGTGTGTTGCGTTGTCCTGCTGGTCTCTGACTTCCATCCTTGCAGGAGGTGGGATTCTCTTCCTGTGGTCGACAGTTAGTGACAGTTGGTGTGTGTCTGTGTCCAGATCAGCCACCATGATTGTGACGCGTTGCGCTGTACCACACGCGCACAGCGCCGCAGGACAATCCTGAAACACACACATCAGTGTTTTGCCCACAAAGTTGTGTAACGTTTCCCATCTCTGTCCGGGGTGAAAACAGTCCAAAGTTTGAAGTGTCACCATAAAACTGTTACTGGAAACCAAGTAAAACTCAGCAGGTGGATCGCGTGACACCACTGAGGTCAAAGGTCAACGGGGTCAGAGGGGTGAAGGAAGGAGCAGGACCCCAGACGGTGGAGCAGCTGAAGCTAGAACATCTGTTTCTTCCTCAGACTTACAGTCGCTCTCAGTTCATAAACACGCTGCTCTCACAGTCAGGATGTCGCTTTTCTCTGCCTGCAGCTGGTCTGTGGTCAGTTTCCCCCTTCAGACTTTAATGGATTCAAACATCACTGTCTTTCGGTTTCTTTCACGTCCGAGTGCTCGTGTGAAAGTTTGCAGCGCAGTGCGCTGGTGAACTGTCGGGCTGCAGGGAGCCGCTGGCTGGCGTGTTACCGGTTCTCCCCGTCCGTCTGCATTCGTTTCATACCTTTACGCTCGACACACCCGGAGGCTCGCCGCCGTTCACCTGCTGGTGCAACACTTCCTGCATCGCACGAGCAGGTCTAGTCCCTGAACTCTGGTTCTCAAATATATCACAGAGAGAAACGCTTCGATGCCATCAAGCAGCAAAAGATGCAACATGCCCTTTGTCTTTCTGTGCCAAGTTTCAGTTCCTCGAGGTCAATCACATGATCATAATCTGATCATGCTGAAGGTGCAAGATTGTAAAGCTGAATTTAGTCACCGCACGCAGAAAAAGATGTTAATGTTGTTGCGTGTGCAAAGCGTGATGTGAGGGTGTAAAAACCCTTTGATAATGTGTAACAACCACTTTATACATGTGGGCAACTGTTCTTTGCACTAAAAGTATTTATTGTTTATTGTTTTTTTTATTATAGAAAACTACTTTAAAAATAAGTAAAAAACAAAAACAAAGCAGAAAAATGAAACTTAGCTTTTGCTCAATGATGTGTAATTTTCTTCTTCTTTCAGTTAAAAGGTGTCGGAAAAAGTGTCACTAAAGGACCAGAGCCAATTATAGGAGTGGTATTCAGCCCTGGTCGTGTATTTATACTGTAGTAAAAGTACTCCTGCCCTCCAGAGTACTGAGGTTACACACTGTTTACTCAGAGTGATGCGTTCAGGATCAGTAGCAGTAACGTGGCGCTCAGTTCCTCACTCTGCTTCTTCCGTGTTCCTGCAGGAAATGTTGTCCTGGAGAACCTGAAGGTGAAGGAGAACGCTCTGGTAAGTCCGGTGGTCCCGCTGACACCCCGCCACCCTGCGGCGCCCCCCTCAGGTGTGAGATCGCACTGACGAGATCTCTGTCTGCGTTTCAGAGCGAGTTCGACGTCCCCTTCAAAGTAAAAGCTGGACAGATTGGTGAGTGTGAGAGCTCCTCCTTCTGTCCTGCTCCTCCTGTCACCCTAACCCTCTCTCCTCACCCTCCTTTGGACCTCCTCCCCCACTCATGAAGAACTTATCTCGCCCTCATGATGACCTGATCTCCTCCCCCCCTCCCCCTCTGCAGGGAAGCTCACTCTGAAGATTCCCTGGAAGAACCTGTACAGCGATGCGGTGGTGGCCACGTTGGACGGTCTCTACCTGCTGGTGGTCCCCGGAGCCAGTAAGTGACCCGCTGCCTCCGTGTCAGCCAATCACAGAGCGGCTGCGCGGGCGTGTGAGCTGACGGCTCGGATGAAGTGTGACTTCACAGCAAACAGCCGCCAACCACATGTGAAGCCGCGCAGAGGAAGAAGAGCAAAGCTGCGAGACAGTAAACCCTGTCCTGCAGACTGACATGTTGTGACACACACACACACACACACACACACACACACACACACACACACACACACACACACACACACACTCTCGAATGAACCACACTACACACTCGCACTTTAAATGTCTTAGTTTTGAACACAGATATTGGAGGCTGGAGGAGTGGGAAGGTTGTGGGTTCGAGTCCCTGCGGTTTGTTCCTCCTCCTCCTCCTCCTCCTCCTCCTCCTCCTCCTCCTCTTCCTCCTCTTCCTCTTCCCTGTTGTGGCCCTGTGATGAATAGAATGGTGACATGCAGAAGAGGGTGTCAGTTGACAGGTTGAATTGCACATTGTGTTCATGACTTACATTGTGTGTGTGTGTATGTGTGTGTGTGTGTGTGTGCGTGTGTGTGTGTGTTGCAGCTGGATCTGAACTCAGATCGTGTCCCTACAACGGTGAGACCGTCGAGTTCCGGGTCCTTGGGGCTCTGGTCTGGTTTAGTCTCTGTAGCTGCTGTCAGGGCTGCACGATGTCACCGCTGGTCTGACAAACAGTGAAAGAATGGACTCGCCTTTGTTGACTGTGGAGACGTTGGTGGGATTTTGTCATCGTGCAGCTCTGATGTTTCTGAACGAGACCGTTCACACAGATCTTCTCTGGGTTTCACTTCAGCCTGCGACAGCTTCTGGCTTCTGATCAATGTGAATCGCTCTTACTGAAAATCTGGTCTCTCACAGACTCAGCAACCAATGAGAGTGCTTCAGATTCCCTGTCCTTTCCTGGTGGTTTCAGGCGTCAGATTCAAGTCCCCTGATCTGACTCTCAGGTTGTGCTCAGCTGAGAAAGACTTGACTTCAGGCTTCGCGCCCGCATGCTGAACTGTCTCGCGGAGACTCGAGTCCTCGGCTCTGAGGTCCACCGTCTGCTTTGGTGTTGGGTTCGATCCTGAGCTGCTGGGAGTCGTAGTCGTGGTTTTGGTTTGGGGCCTTTCGCCGGTGACGCGATCACTGCAGGTAAAGTTTTTTACACAGAGAAGTCAGTGGACAGCTGGACGTCTTCTAGAGGTACAGCAGAAGGCAGAGACACACCAGGTGACAACAGGGAGAGGACAGAGAGAGATGGCAGGGAGACAGAAGAGGGACGACAGAGAGGTAGCAGGGAGACAACAGGGAGACAACAGAGAGGTAGCAGAGAGACAACAGGGAGACAACAGAGAGGTAGCAGAGAGACAACAGGGAGACAACAGGGAGACGGCAGGGAGACGGCAGGGAGATCGACAGGGAGACTGCAGGGAGACCTGGGACGTCTTCCCTCGTGGGTTCTGGCTCTCAGTTTGTTCTATTGTTGAACCAACTGATGCTCTCAAATGTCTCATCAACATGAAGATTTTACAGAAGCTTCTTTGTGACCTCGAGGCTGAAATCGACCGTCCGTCTCTGACTCCGCCTTCTTCCTGCTTTCAGCCATCAAGTACGATGCAGCGAAGGAGGAGCGCTACCTGCAGGAGGCCAAGCAGAAGGAGCTGCAGCGCATCGAGGAGGCGCTGCAGAGGGCAGCAGACAGAGGTGAGACAGGGAGACCCGATGTGACCCTCTGACCCCCGACCTCCTCCCCTTAGCCTTGACCAACCCGCTGACCCCCGACTGACCCCCTGAGCTCAGACTGACCTTATCTTTTGCGTTTGCTTTTGTTTTTTGGTGTCCCTCCTGTCCTCCCTGCCCCTCCGGCTGTCTGTCCCTCCTGCTGTCTGTCCCTCCTGCTGTCTGTCCCTCCTGCCACTCAGTGCTGTCCAGCTGCTTGGTCACAGCTGTGTCAAAGAGCCACATTAGCTCACTGTCCACTTTAACACACTGTGTGTCTGTTCACGCTGCGTCGGCTGGCAGCCGCTCACACTGGGGAGCTGCTCTTTGGTCTGGAAAGTGTGGTTTACAAGGAGTCGCCCAACGGTAACACACACACACACTCACGCTTACACACACATACACACACACACACACACACACACACACACACATACACACTGCTGCACACTTCCTGCTCTGGCTTGCTCTCTGTGTGTTTTCGGGCTTCGCTCTGACTAACCTCCGTCTCTCTCTTTAATGCTGCGTAAGTTTCAAAAGGACATAAAAAAGTTAAAAAGCACAAAAAGGGCTTGAGGAAGCTGAAACGACGCGACAGTCAAACAGGTGAGTCCCAAACGTCCGGCTGGATCGAAGCGTTAGTGATGTCAAACCGACGCCACGACACGCGGGGAGCGCCGGCGTCTGATCCTCAGTCTCAGGACACACAGCTGGAGTTGTGAGGCACTTCAGCTCCATCACAGTCTGATGGGTGGATGAAACAATCAGCACGCTGCGCTGGGATCAGACGCTGCCAGCGGCTCTCTGATCCCAGTTCAGTCACAGTCCCGGTGTCGTTCCAGACAAACCCGCGGAGGAGAAGAAAGACACTTTCATGGAGAAACTGGCAACTCAGGTGATCAAAAACCTGCAGGTGAAGATCAGCAGCATCCACCTGCGCTACGAGGATGATGTGAGTGACTGCTGCTCTCCATCAGGCTCCTGCTCCATCAGCTGCTGAATGTAAACTGACTGATTTCCACTGTTTTTCAGCTGTCGGACCCTCAGCGTCCTCTGTCGATGGGCATCACACTGTCAGAGCTCAGCCTCCAGGTAACACACGCACAGACACACACATCTGTACAGGTGTGTTGTTCCTGCAAAGGTTTGCTGTCCGCTCACCCAGGTGTGTTCACCAGCTTCCTCTTTGTCTCTCAGACCACTGATGAAAACTGGAAGCTGTGCATTCTGAACGAGGCAGCTAAAATCATCTACAAGGTAACGGAGGACCTCTGTCACTCTGCTGGTGTGTTTGTGTGTGTTTAAGCTTCGATCTTTTAATCTTTTGTGTGTTCGTGTCAGCTCGGGCGTCTGGAGTGTCTGTGCGCCTACTGGAACGTCAACGGTCCGATCTTCTACAGAAACTCCTGGCAGGACATCGTGGTCAGTGTCAGACCTACATCCTGCTGTAAGTAGAAACACGAGCGACATGGTCTGCAGGCTTTAAGGCGCCTCCTCGATCTCTTCCTGCAGGAGCAGCTGAAGAACGGGATCAGCAGCAAAGACCAGGAGCTGCCTCAATATCAGTACAGTGAGTCCAGTGTCGGCTCACCATTGATCTCGGTGGTCTTTTCACTTCCTGTTGGCTTCCTCTCACTCCTTTTATCTGGTTCTCTCTCAAGTCTTCAAGCCCATCTTTGCGTCTGCTAAGATGTGTATCAACCCCAATGCTGAGCTGGAGCTGAAGACCCCAAAAGCCAACCTCCACCTGGAGGTCCAGAACATCGCCATCGAAGTGACCAAACCACAGGCAAGACAGCGGGCCGGCAGTCGGACGGAGGGGAGGGGGAGGTCTCGGACTGGTGGGATTGTTGTTCTGTGACGTGCTCTGTGTCCTCTGCAGTATCTGACCATGGTGGAGCTGCTGGAGTCCATCGACTGCATGGTGAAGAACGCCCCCTACAGGAAGTTCAGGCCTGAAGTCCCCGTCCATGCCCACGCCAAGTCCTGGTCAGTTTGAACCGCGATTAAAAAGAAACAGAAACGTATGATCTTGTTTGGTTTTGATCGCTGAAATGGGTCCATGTGAAATCCTTCTGTTAACTTTTACCTGTGACATTTTCGATTAAAAGCCCAAATATGAATCCGAAACTGAGACGCAAAAACATTTGGAGTAAATACAGACATTTGTCCTTACAGTCACACTTCAGGTTTTTAGGTTTTGAACAGGTTTTTCTGCCAAGGTTTGAGTCCAGATGGAGGAGATGAGGTTCAAAAACGGTCGTTTTCAATTGGACGAATGTGTGTTTGTCTTCCTGCCTCTGTCAGGTGGAAATACGCCCACAGCAGTATCCTGGAGGTCCACATCCGGCGCTCCAGCCAGATGTGGTCCTGGTCCAACATCAGGCGGCATCGGGAGAACCTGCGGGCCTACAAGGTCGCCTACAAGACCAAACTGCTGAGCCAGAACAAAGCGGGTTCAGACACCGAGGGGCAGATCCAGGTGTGAAGCAGCATCGTCCCACCCACACAGCAGCAGCTGGATCATTACCGTCTGTGCTCGGCTCGTCATCCAATGTTTGCTTCCTCTGCAGGATCTGGAAAAACTGCTGGACGTGTTCAACATCACTTTGGTGCGACAGCAGGCTCAGATGGAGGTAACCCGGGGGAGCTGTGGAGTCCAGTCTGACTGTGTCGGATCAGCCTCGAGTGCAGCCAGTCCGGATCGTCCGGTGGATCCACATCAGTCTGATCTGTCTCCTCCAGGTGATCCGGTCGGGTCAGAAGCTGGTGGCCAAGAAAGCAGCGGGCCAGAAGACGGGCGGACGCGGCTTCTTCAGCAGTTGGTTTGGGAGGAAGGGGAAGACGGAGGAGCAGGAGCAGGAGCAGGAGAAGGAGCAGGAAGGTGAGCGTCCTCCCACCTGCGTGAAGACCACCCTCGGCTGGGAATGAAGGTTCGGTGTTGATGTGCTGTCGTCCAGGTTCGGGCCTGGACCAGCTCATGACGGCTCAGGAGAAGGAAAAACTCTACACAGCCATCGGCTACAGCGGCAGCTCCCACAACCTGGCCTTACCCAAACAGGTAGGGACCCCCGAACCCCCCTCAGACCGACTCTAACACAACGTTATCATCCTGTCATCACCACTGACTGTAAATAAGCAATAAACTCACACGAGAGTCCAGCAGTGAGACGAGACGAGTGAGTGTTTTCATACAGATGCACCCAAGCAGAAAGTTAGCGTTGATCTTGATGGTTTGTATATAATCTCAGCTTTTCTTGAGCGCTGGAATTTGTCTGATAGCACGAACTGTTTGTCAGTTATGATGATTTCAAAGTGAGATCAAGACAGATTAATACTGTGTTCAATGGAATCAGCTGAGCAGAAGATAAAGAACCGTATCAGCGCTGTTGCTCCTTCAGGACAAAATGATCACGTCTGAATGAGACATGAAGCAGGAGTCTGGGTGTGACCGCGCTGATGTGAACACCTGCAGGAGGGAGAGTAAACGCAGGCTGCTGTGTTTCAGTACGTTGCCGTGATCGTCAGCTTCCAGCTGCTCAGGACGTCGGTCACCGTCAGAGAGCAGCCTGACGTCCCCGAGACCCTCAGGATCCAGATGATCGACCTGAGCACCAAGATCTCCCAGAGACCCGGAGCTCAGGCCATAAGGCAAGTACACTGTGGAGCGAAGGCCTGTCAAGTCACTTCAAAAGAAAAGTCTGGGATGTCCATTGTGCACTGAGGTGACCACGTGTCCTCCTGCAGGCTGGAGGCGGCGCTGCAGCACTGGTTTGTGACCGGTCTGCAGCAGCAGGGGGCGGTGCCCTCGCTCATCGCCTCGGTGGGCGACTCCACCTCGTCTCTGCTCAGCGTGGTGTTCGAGGTGAACCCCGAGGAGAGCGCCGGCGACCAGCTGCTGCGGGTTCACTCTCAGCCCGTCGAGATCATCTACGACGCGGTAAACGCCGGTGGGATCGTGTGTTGTTGTTGTCTCTCCCCCCCCCCTCCCCCTCCGCGGTTTGTTTCATCCAGCTGCTGCTTTGAAACTCGGGTCGTTTGTGCTTTGACCCCCCAGCTGACCGTCAACAGCGTGGCAGAGTTCTTCAGGACAGGGAAAGGCGTCGACCTGGAGGTGCTGACGTCGGCCACGCTCTCCAAACTGGAGGAGATCAAAGAGAAAACAGCCACAGGTCGGTGTGAGGGCGGGTCTGAGGGGGCGGAGCTTGGACGTCTGGGGCATGAACGGATTCAGCTGACGGTTTATCGTGACGTGAATCTCTGGAAGGCGTCACGTCGTCAGGACTCTGTCTCTCGGGTTCTGGTCTCTGCAGGTTTGTCCCACATCATTGAGACCAGGAAGGTCCTGGACCTGAGGATCGACCTGAAGCCGTCCTACCTGCTCGTCCCGAAGTCGGGATTCTACAGCGCCACCTCCGACCTCCTCATTGTGGATTTTGGTAGCTTCCAGGTGTGTTCGTCTCATCTCTAAAGGTTGAACCTGTGGCCCACCTGTCCCCCTCCTGTCCTCTGTCCTCTTCCTGACTCCACGTGTCCTCCCTGTCTCTGTAGCTGAACAGTGTGGAGCAGAGCGACCCCGCCTTGACCTCCTCGTCCTTCTCTTCCTTGGAGGAGATCATGGATCGAGCCTACGAGCGATACAACGTGGAGCTGAGACGAGTCCAAGTCCTTTACAGCAAATCAGGTAAACCAGCTCCCAGCAGGACGCCTGCACACACACCGTGAGGGCGTTTTTTCAGAGCTGTCTGTAAACCGGCTGCAGGCGAGGCCTGGAAGGCGGCTCGGCTGCAGACCTCGTCCGTCCAGCACATCCTCCAGCCGATGGACCTCACCGTGCACCTGGCCAAATGCATGGTGGAGAAAGACGCCCGGATGCCCAGGTAGCTCATGTTCACACCGTCGCCCCCGGCCCGCTCGTGTGCAGGTGAGACGAGTCGTCTTCTGGTTGTTTCAGGTTCAAAGTGTCGGGCGAGCTGCCGCTGCTGCACGTCAAGATCTCAGACCAGAAGATCCAGAATGTTCTGGAGCTGGTGGAAAGCATCCCGCTGCCCCAATTAGACTCCACCCCCTCCACTCCCACCCAGAAGGTACGAGTGGTTCGCTCCTCCTCAGGACCAGGCAGTGATGAGAGGGCGATAGTAATAAATGGAACTTTGTGAGGAGAGGAACCTTTTGAGGACCCTCGACCTGATTTGGGCATTTCCTGTTTCAGGCATTGCCATTGGCCGAGGTCAGACCGCGAGCACTGAGCCTTCACCCCGCCCTTCTGGACACCATGGAAACAGGTCAGTGCCTCTCTTCTTTCTGATTGGCTGTCATAAAACCAGAGTTGCAGGTGGGACTGTTGCACCAAGGTCACATATCGAACCTCAGCACCACACCTGGATCGATGTGCTTCATTGTGTCAGACTCTTATTTGCTGATGTTTCTGAGTTCAGACTCGGATGAGGACGCCAGCGAGAAGTCGACGGATGAGGAGCAGCAGCGCTCGGCTCTGGAGGAGCTGATCGACATGTGCTTCAAGTTTGAAGTCCGAGAGGTTTGTTTTGGTGTCTGATCGTTGCTGTTTGTGTGATTGTGTGACTGGTGGACGATGCAGGTGAACGTCTCCCTCTAAATCTCTTCACTCTGACTTCAGGTCCTGTTGGAGCTGACCCAGCAGGAGGACCAGGAGAGGACGGTGCTGTCCCTGTCTGTCTGTCAGCTGGGAGCCGAGGGGAAGAAGCGGTGCTTTGATCTGAGCCTCACTTCCTACCTCAGACGAGTGTCTCTGGACTACTGCGACCCTCAAGGTGAGCGAGAGAGAAAAACCTGCAGAGGCGCACGACTGAACCACGAGGTGTAAAGTTAATTTGGAGAGTTTTAGACAAACAATGTGAACACAATTTAAGGTGCAGCGAGGGGCCGGAGGGGTCCGGTCTGGAGGACCGCAGGACATCATCTCTGCTCTCTGATCTCTGCGAATGATGTTGTTTTGATGGCTCATTTTTGGTTTTTTTGTCCCTTTCAGACAGACAGAATCGTCCTCTGCATCTGATCCGCTCCTCAGATCAGCAGGACTCCAACCTGCTGAAGGTGGAGTTCATCAAGGTATCAAGGTTTTCCCACCTGATCAACAGAGCGATTGAGAGGGCCGCCCTCAGAGCAAGGAGAGGGAAGAAAGGTTGATGGAGGAGGTGCTGAGCCTCCTTTTGTCTTTGCTCCTCCAGGCGGACCCCAGTGGGCCGAGCTTCCAGACTGTTTTTGACAACACGGAGCAAACCCTGAAGGTGGGTGGAGACGCTGGAGACGGTGTCTCCATGGTTACACGTGAAGGTGGATGTCACAGCTTTTCGCAGTTTGAACTATGAAGCGGTTGTTTGATTTCTGTGACCACAAAAGTGAGAAATGAGCTGCTGGCACAGACTTCAATCAGCAATGTGCTGTGATGGCGCCACCTGGTGGTAAAGTATGAGCTCCGCCTACAGGATCAATAATAAAAACTGTGTTGTTAACAAATTGGTTTTAATACAGAGGACCAGGAACACAGATTGTAACAAACACAATCTTTGGGTCCGTGTGTGTGTGTGTGTCTCTGTGTCTCTCTCAGGTGTGTGTCTGTTTGTCCTTCCCAGGTGGACTTCTCCTCTGTGGACTTCCTCCTCCACACCAGAGCTCTGCTCGCCACAGTCAGTTACCTGAACAACGTGGTGCCGCCCCAGTTGGCCTCGGCGCGAGACCGCGACGCCAAGAAACAGGTGGAGAGGAGCAGGGCCGGCCACGCAGGTGAGCCCCGAGCGTCCAATCGTGGGCGAGGCTGAGCCGACAGCGTCTCTGACAGGAAGTGTCTCTGCAGTGTCCAAAGCGGGGAGAGACGGCAGCATCTTCAACTTCAAGCTGTTCGCCATGTTGGACTGTTTCCACGTGCAGGTCTGTGACGACCGTCGCAGCATCGCCGACATCCGAGTGGAAGGTACGTTGGTGGCGTGAGAACATGTTGACCTCACTGCACACGCTATGACCTCACTGCACACGCTATGACCTCACTGCACACGCTATGACATCACTGCACATGCCATGGCCTGACTCTGCTTTCATACACGGCACCTCGCAGGAATCGACGCGTCCGTGTCAATGCAAGCCTCCCAGACGGAAGCTTTCGCCCGGCTCCGAGACATCGTGGTCACCGACGTCGACCCGGCAACCGTCCACAGAAAGGCGAGTCCGTCCTGCACCTCCTTCCTGCACCTCCTCCATCGAAAGGAGGCGTCTGAGAGCTGCGCTGTGTCTCTGATTCCAGGATAGTTTGTGATTTTCCCTCTCCCCCCCCCCCTTCATCAGGCCGTGTCCATCGTGGGAGAGGAGGTGTTCAGCTTCAAACTCTGCTTGTTTCCGGGGGCAACGGACGGGGAAGGTTACAGCGACGTGTCGAAGGTTGACGGGAAGGTGACGCTTCGCCTGGGCTGCATTCAGATCGTCTACCTGCACAAGTTCTTCACGTCCCTCCTGGTCAGCAACTGCACACACTTCATGTTCACAAAACACATACACACTTATACACAATCACACCAGTTCAAATTTAGCTATATAGCACCAATTACAATGTTTTCCTCTCATGGCACTTGAATTTTGTTTCCAATTGCACATTAGGAGTGAGTGACAATAGGGAGGAAAAACTCTTTTACCAGAGTCAGAAGTGGAGCAATGCAGAGTGTATCTGTAGGAGTGAGAGGATAGAAGGAAAGAATAGGAGAGGACACAGTGGCGTCCAACAGCAGTTAATCTGACGCTGCAGATTTGATGGCGGCAGGAAGCACCAATCACAAACCAGAAAGATGCATAAGATTACTGACATGCATGGTGACAGATGTGTGAGGTGAAGTTAAAATAGTCGCTTACATTGGTCTGAATTGATCTGACTTGATCATAACTTTACGCTTCATCAAATACACGATTCTTCAAAGTCAGGACTGAGTCTGTAGGCTGAACTAACTCTGAGAAGTAGTTGAACAGCAGGGACAATGTCCACACATACATAAACATATGATATATGTGTGTGTGTCTGCTTGTATGTACACATTCAATACATACACACATAATAAAACACAGATGCGCAGCCATAAACTATTGTCGTTATCTCGTCTGTAAATGAGCGAATGAACTAGAGTCTGATGTCCCATTCAGCCGCGGTGCCTGAACACATCATGTGTGGTGTGTTTGTGGTTATCTGGAATTCACAGATGTCTTCTTCTTCTGGCAGTTTGTTGTTTCTCATCTTTCTTGTCTTGTTGTGATCTTCCAGGCTTCTTTTAGCTTTCAGTCTTCGTCCACTGATGAGGTACCAGAGGCCAGCTCTGAACTGCATCAATCCCGCTTCAGCTTCACTCAGCTACACCTCGACCACACCCCTCCCACACACCCTCAACCCACCTGAAACACCCCCCCACACACTTCTCTTGAACACCCCCTCTACACCCTTCAGATACCTCCTCAATCCACCTTAAACAACCACTCAATCTACCTTAAAAATCTTCTCTGTCCATCTTTTACACCCCCTCTACGCCTTCAATCACCCTCTCAGTCCACCTTAAACAACCACTAAGTCAGTCTTAAATGCCCCTTCTATATCCTTCAAACACACACTCAATCCACCTTAAATACCCTCTTATTCCACCTTAAAAATGCCCTCACTTACGTTAAACGCTCCTTCTATACCCTTAAACAACCCCTCACACCACCTTATAGACCCCCTAACACCCCTTCAAAAACCCTCCCGGTCTGCCTCAAACAGCCCCTCAGTCCACCTTAAAAAAATGAAAACCTCAGCCCACCTCGATCCCTCCTTCAGCCCACCTCCTTGTCCATCACAAGTAGACTGGGACAGACTACTGGTGACGGCCAATGAGGGTCACGAGTCGTCTCTCTGGTTCTGCCAGTGACAGTAAAGGAAGGTGACGTCACTGGTGGGCTCAGAGAGACCACCGAGCATAGATGCGTCTTCACACTTGAGGAAGCGTTAGTCCTCCGCTGAGGAGACGGCGCTCCTCGAGCTGTCGAGGTCTCATCCTGTCCCTAAACCCCCCCCATCAGTGACGGGCTTTAACACGGAAACGTTAGGTTCAGGTTCAGTCACGGAAAGAGGGACGTTTCATGCACATAACCGTGTCCAGAGCTCAACTCATACATGTCATGCTTGTCACTGTGCTGCCATCAATAATCCTGCTCCCTTTCAGTCACATGTCTGCTGCCTGAGAGGTAGAATTCAGATGAATGACAGAGACAAAGAAGGCTTTTCAGAGACGTCGGCATGTTTTCCTGACTGTTTCCTCAGCTTGAGGTTCAGATGATCTCTGAGCATGTTTCCAAAACGAAGATTAATCTGTACTCTCAGTGCAAACAGTGAACGCCTCACGTTCATCCTCTTGCTCCCTCATCTCGCCCTCGGTCGTATTTGTCCTCCGACGCCGCCCTCTCATCCCGCGCTTCCCTCGTCTCCTCCCCAGATGTTTATCGACAACTTCCAAACGGCCAAAGAGGCTCTGAGCGCCGCCACGGCTCAGGCGGCCGAGAAGGCGGCGTCCAGCGTCCGAGACCTGGCGCAGAGGAGCTTCCGTCTGGCCCTGGACATCAAGCTGAAGGCGCCGCTCATCGTCATCCCGGAGTCCTCCAGCTCCCACAATGCACTGGTGATGGACCTGGGTCTGATCACGGTGGGCAACAGCTTCTCCCTGCAGCCCGCGGAGGGTTTCCGTCTGCCAGCCGTGGTGGAGAAGATGGACATCCGGCTGACGCAGCTCAAACTGTCCAGGTATCAGAACTGAACACGCACAGGACACAGCTGGGTGGTGAAAAGTACCAAGACATTTCAGGTCTAGACTGTCCGACACTGCACCATCATGGGGGACCGTTGTGTCCTCCTGGACATGAAGTTGTCTTGAGAGGTTCCATTGAAGACTGGAGGACACGTGTGAGGACGTTGTTCCATTGGTTCCCTCTGAGACAAGAATTGGATCGTCTCGTCTTTCTGTCGTGTTTTTAGAACCTCCCCCAAACCGAACTCCTCGCAGCCCGACGTCCAGATCCTCCATCCAATCAACTTCGAGCTGCTGGTCACGAGGAACCTGGCGGCGTCCTGGTTCTCCAAGATACCCGGAGTCCAGGTCCAGGGAGTCCTGCGGTCGCTCCACGTAGGTCCACGCCCCCACTGTGACCACGGGTCAGGGTTTTTTCCGGGCAGTTTGTGAACTTGTCGTCTATCCTCCAGGTCGGTCTCGGTGAGGAAGACCTCAGTGTAATGATGAAGATCCTGGTGGAGAACATCAGGAAAGGAGGTGAGGAGCATCGCGTGGACTCCAGCAGACAGGTGGACCAAGGTGAGTTCACTGAGAGCGTGAGAAACGTTTGGGGCAAAGGAAGATCGAGTCGTCGTCGTCTCAAAGGCGTCGCACACTAACTCGAAGCTTTCACCGCGCAGTGAAGGCGGAGTTTCCTGAGCAACAGGTGGAGCCATCACAGCTGGACGGCTCCGTCAGCACCCCCGGTGGCTCCACGGAGAACAGCGTGAGCATCCTCCTCGACTTCGAGGTCAAAGAGGTGGGAAAGAGTGTGTGCAGATGTGTGTGTGTTTGTGTCAGTGATTGTCGTTTTCATGTGCATCAGTTCTTGTTGGTTTCTGTGTGTGCTGCAGGTTGTTGTCGCCCTGAAGAAGCAGGAGTCGCCCTTCCTGCTGCTCCTCATCTCTCAGCTCGGCATCAACACCAAAGTCAGGAAGTTCGACATGTGCGCCACGACCTACGTCAAAAAGATCACCATGAATTGTCCTGAGTTCAAAGGTCAGGCTGTTTTTTGGCCAGCCAGATGTGTGGTCCTCTGTGATTGGTCGGGAGCTTCAGGTCAGAAACTGACGTTTGTTCACATTTCAGACTCGAGTGGAGAGCCGCTGTGCCTCATCAGCTCCTCTGTGGAGTCTGGACCAGAGCTGCTGAAAGTGCAGTACTTCAAGGTAATCTGATTACCTCGTTAGTCAGGGCTGAAGGCATGTGATCAGATAACTCCATCAGGGCAGAGCTGAACAGTGTCATCTGAATATTTAACAATGGAACCAATTCATTTTCAGCTCAAAGCTGTCAGGGAATCCTTTTAGCTGCAGATCATGTCAGAGCTGCTTAAATGTAATCTGATTACTCTAACACGCCTTTCTGTTTTTTCTGCAGGCTGACCGCTATGGACCCAACTTCTCTACAGTCTACAAGAACACAGAGCAAATGATCAACGTACGTTTCGTTCTCTGGTGCAAACAAATTCGATCATCAGAACCAAACTTACTGTGTCTGTGTCTGTGCGTGTGCGTGCGTGCGTGTGTGTGTGTGTGTGTGTGTGTGTGTGTGTGTGTGTGTGTGTGTGTGTGTGTGTGT
>JAUESF010056199.1:4966-15669 GCA_032274765.1 Malacoctenus tetranemus | reverse complement strand
GTGTGTGTGTGTGTGTGTGTGTGTGTGTGTGTGTGTGTGTGTGTGTGTGTGTGTGTGTGTGTGTGTGTGGAGCTGGGGGACTTTCAAGTAATTTACCAGACAGATGTGTTGCCAGACAAGGATATTTTGTCCTCGTCCATCTTCAGACATGCACGCACACACACTGATACACAAACAACACAAAGCCTGTGTGCGAGTCACGACGACGACTCACTGAATTTACATTCCCACTTAGCAGCACTGAGAGGAGAGCTGACTGCTGGGACCAATGGAGAAACACTGTTGGTAAGAAGCCAAACACTTCTTTAAAGGTCACACACGCACACGCACACACGCACACACACGCACACACAATTCACTGGAGGGAAACCCAGTGTGCAATCATCACTGAATAATACTGTTCATAAGAAAGCTTTCAATCATAATAGCTTTTCCACCGCCATGATTGTTTGAGACGCAGGTCAGTCGATGGGAAAGATTGTCGTCACCGCCGCCTTCTCCCACCGACACACACTCACCTTTCGGCAGGAGGGGGCTTCTGGGATGTACTTTGGAACACTGGAAGTTATTGAGGGGGGAGGCAGGGCATCGAAAGCACTTAAAGTCGGAGGAGGCCCGTCGTAGCTGTGAGTAGGAGTGCCAGGAAGAGGCACGGACCAGGGGGCAAAGGCGAGGGCGGCGCCCCCCCGGAGGAACGGATGGAGGACGTCTTGATCTCGGAGGCCAGGAAGGCTGAGAGGGGAACATGGGAGACGAGGGTGGGGCTGGCGTAGTTGACCAGGGAGTCGATCTTCTCGGCTTCCTTGCTGCACGCTTCGATCTGCGGGACACCAGAAAAGCACGCTGAGTTGCCAGAGTCTGAGTCAGCGGAGGAGAGAGAGTGTCTCCTCCGCTGCTGTTTCACTGCTTCACAAACACACTTTGGTACGGTTACAGACTGAGGGCCAGCAGCCTCTCAGGATGCAAACACATTTGTCAGATCAGGAGCTCGTTTCTGGCCCAATGGAACAAAGTGGTGATCGATAACACATGGTAGCATTTATCCGCAGGCTAAAAGTCAATCCCTGTACTTATGGAGATCTCAGCAGCACCTTCTGTCACTGAGGAGAAAGCCTCAGGATTGTTGCTATAATCCTGAGGTTGGGCCTTTAATACTCCACAATGCGCTCTCTACACCGGGAGGGTCAAACTCATCTCAGTGTAGCTGACGCACAGAAGATGATCAGTGACATCGGCGTTAGCGCCACACTTTAAGGCTCTGCTTCCAGGGACAGAAATATAGATAGTAATCAAGGTAAAATGCTCAATTTACTGTACTGATCTCTGCTGACAAATAAGCTTGTGACTGAATGAGACTTTCTCTGTGACAGCCAGCGAGTGAAGGTTTCTCACACACAGAGACGGACCATGTAAAACAATGACTACCGTGCATCAGTGCACTGGAAGCAGGACTTGTGTGGAGTGTTTAATTGGTGCACAGTGGATGGAGCTCACATATCATTAGACCTGGACAAACTTGGTTTCAGTGCAGCATTTATCAGCGTGTGGATGAGTTTCCCTTTACCACAAAACTAAGTGGAAGAGCCTGTTGCCTAGTTACGGGTGGGACTAAAAGCCTCGCAGAGGAAGCAGCTCTTCAGCACCATAACTCTCATTTACTGTGACTTTTCACGTTTGCCTTTGTCTTGTTTTCACTTCAGCCTCTCGGCTGTCTGAGTCTGAAAGCATTTCACCAGCTCCATACTTTCCTTCGCCGGCCTGCCTCCTGCAAACTGAAAGTATTTCTCAGCTTGGTTATCTCCATCATTGTAGCAGGAGAAGTAGTACTATGTATTCTGCTCCTCAGGTCACGCCTGAATGATCCCTGTGAAGGCTTGTTGTCTCTCAAACAGTAGCAGCGTGTTTGGAGTGACCAGAGACCACATCACCCTCCACACACATGACACACCTGCACCTTTCCCGCAAAAACCCTGTGGAGGCCGTGCCAGGCCTGTCGGTGCTGATGACAGATGGGAAACCACAGAGAACAATCACAAATCGAGAGAATCAAAACAAAGGGAAAATCCTGAGCACACGCATCGTGAAGTGACACGTCAACAGACCAATGGCGGCAAGGAATTTATCAGAACAAATGGACCTAAAAATGTCCAGGGAGACAGCAGGGAGGTTACTGACGCTCACACAGCCATACAAAGACACAGCAGGAAGCAGTTTAACATTTATCCATTGTGAGAGACATTGTCAAAAAAAAAAAAAAAACAGCTTTCACTCTCCAAAAAAGCGTCTCTGTGTGGCTGCATGAACCTAAACATTCACTGAGTGGTGTTGTATTGTTTGGCCTTTTAGGTCCTCATTATTCTCCTACATGTTCTTTCTGATGTTCAGTTCATATTCAGTGTCTTTGAGGTTTAAAGTTTGTTATTGCATGAACTGTTTTGCATTGCAATTGCTTGCGTTGTCTTGTGGATGAAACAAAGCCTGACAAGTTGCATTACTTTTGACAAACCAACAATTTACTGATAATCTAATGAAGTGTCTCATTCAAAAGAACCAGGATGATCATTTTCTTTCCAGGCAAGAGATACAGGTTCAGCTACTTGGTACTATGAACATCTACCTATTGACAATGATTCATGGGAAATCTCTCAGTCCTGCAGCACGGCTTTATTGTTAAGGGAGAAAAGCTTGAAAAGAGCTGCAAGTAAAAACTGAAGGCAGCGCGACTCAGCCTTGAGGAGGAGACAGAAATGCTGCGGGGGAAAGGAGCAACTCTTCTCTCATTGTTCCCAGTGATTCACTAAAACACCATGGGGGGGGGGGGGGGTGGCCTGACTTTATGGACACTTTTTACATGACTCTGGTGCCCGGGTGAATGTGGGACAGCCCCCTGGACAACCTGCCTGCTTCCAATCTTGTGGTCAGACCAGGAAACAGGAAGGAAGTGTTTGGGGTGGCCCAAACCCACCGGGGTTCACCCCGAGCTGGCATCTGCTGGTGGGAGTTGGTGCATGGCCTGGCATGGTCCTGGTGGCACCAGTGTGTGAGGCAGCAGTAATCTCCTGCCTCCTTTTCCATCAGACAGGCCTCCCTTCAGGCGTCCTGCAGTTTGTACTGGGGAAATAACCACCCACGTTTGCACTGCGCCGTTTTGGTAACAGGATGCGACATGCTTTGATGAGTGGAATTAGCGGCAGGTTGAAAGTTTCGCTCATTGGGTCTCCAACCAGCTGGTCATGGCTTAAGCTAATGCTACCACTAACCACCATACAGTTTCTTTTTCTTAAATCAAACTTTGTAAAAAACAGTGTTCCACATTTTCAGTGCATATTTAATGTTTCTAAATGAGACGCCTTATTTACAAGTCATGGAAGAAAGTTGCTGCGTCTTATTCTTATTGCTTTACTCTCTATTCCAATCAGGAAAAGGTTGAAAACCAACCAGGGTGGACTGGTTATGATGAGCTCCCTGATGTTTCCAGGAGCACATTTCCTTGGAATACTCTGGACAAGAAATGAGAGGTGAAACAAGAAAGACACAAAGCATGGAGGACTTCACCACCAATCACTAAGGCCAGTCCTTTCAAGTGCTTCATGAGATGGACTTTATTTCTACCTCAACTGCCATATGAAAAATACTGTTGCTCAAAGGTTGCAGTGTTTGTTTTTCTGGGCAATAAGTCCTTGAGCTAAAAAAAGACAGGACACTGAGAAAAAGCTGAGAAAATCAGGGTTTTCAGATGCTCCGGTGACGTTGCGCCTGTCAGCGGTGCTTTGCCTGTACTTTGCCTGTGTTTTGCCTGTACTTTGCCTGTGCTTTGACTGTGTTTTGCCTGTACTTTGCCTGTGCTTTGCCTGTGCTCTGCCTGTGCTTTGCCTGTACTTTGCCTGTGTTTTGCCTGTACTTTGCCTGTACTTTGCCTGTGTTTTGCCTGTACTTTGCCTGTGCTTTGACTGTACTTTGCCTGTGCTTTGCCTGTGTTTTGCCTGTACTTTGCCTGTGCTTTGACTGTGTTTTGCCTGTACTTTGCCTGTACTTTGCCTGTACTTTGCCTGTGCTTTGCCTGTACTTTGCCTGTACTTTGCCTGTACTTTGCCTGTACTTTGCCTGTACTTTGCCTGTGCTCTGCCTGTACTTTGCCTGTACTTTGCCTGTACTTTGCCTGTGCTTTGACTGTGTTTTGCCTGTACTTTGCCTGTGCTCTGCCTGTACTTTGCCTGTACTTTGCCTGTACTTTGCCTGTGCTTTGACTGTGCTTTGCCCGAATATATTCCCAAGACTTTGTCGGTCCCGGGCAAACCCTTCATTATATTGGCATTGATATTTGTACTCGGTTTGAATGTACAGGTCAAACGATGAAATTAGGAAAATTCTCGAGTTCTTTTATGACTATTTTGTGAATGACTGGCTAACTGGCAACATCCACTTACAGTGATCTATGCTAAGCTAAGCTAAAGCTGCGCTTCTGGATACGGACAATCATGAGGCTGAATACAAAAGGCTTTTGATCCAACTCGGGTGAATATGATTAGAGACTAAATTTCGTCGAGGGGTGGCCTACGCCTTTAAACTGAGGCCAACCCGTCCATCGAATGCTGCTGTGCTGCAGGCCTCCCAGGGAGCCGCAGGGTTAAGGGCCTGGCTCAGGGGCCCGTGGTGGTGACGACAAGCAGTGGCGCTCATCCTCATTGTCCACATTGATATCTGAGGTGGTGCCACAGTGCACCCCAGGTGTACAAGTCCTCACCACAAACTGCTGGGCCAAGGCCACAGAAAGGAATGCAAGCGAAGCTCCTTTGGCTTGGGAAAACGTCTATTAGCTGATAAATCACTTAAACATTGATGTTCTTTAGATGGCCTCCTCTGTCTGCATTCACTTTCTTCCTTTTTCTATTTCATTCTTTTCAAACTCTTTTACCTACACAAAGTTAGGATCTCTGTAGCTTTTGTATGAAGCATTCTGAGTGCTTTCAGCCATGATCTGATTCAGATCCCAGATCAGATCAGAATGTTACCGGGGGTGGTAGTTAAACACCAGCCTGAAGACATCTCAGCTCCAGATACAGTGCTGCTGAACTTTAGCATGTTTAACCCACTTGCTGGGTGACACACATAAGCCCCCCTACCTCCACCCCCTGGAACAGCCTACTACCATCCCTTCATCATCCCAGGGCAACAAGCTAAGAGTCTACAAGGTGATGGGGCTTTGTTGACGAATGTAGATTGCCCCCTGGGCCAGGACCGAACCAAAAGGTGCCACTTGTTGATGGGTTGAACAAGGTGGTCTACACAGATCCTCTGTGACAATAACAAGTGTGTTTCCCATTGTCAAGCCAAACACTCCTACTCTCAGCCATGGTCCTGGAGTAAGGGGCCATGACCTGAAAGAGGGAGATGAAAGACCCAGGGAGACCAAACAGTGTGGCATCACAGGACAACCAGAGAGCAGTGTGAACCTGGAGGAAGAACTCATGGTGAATGACGAGCAGCTACCTCTTGATGCTCTTGTTTACAAATGAAGCATCGCAAAGGTGCCTCCTCACCTGTCGCCTTGGTTGTAATGGTTGATGTATTTCTCTCTCTGGGGATCTCGCGACTTCCTCTCTTGGCTTTTGGCCTGTTTTATTTTGGGAGTGGTGCCCTCTGGTGGAATGACTGCAACCACAGGCGGTCCTTCTCCAAGACGAACACCAGTGATTTCAGCACTCACTTTCTGTGTGTATGCAGGACATCAGGAACCCCCAAGGGGCTTGGAAGTACTTTAGGGCCCTGGGGGGAGCCAGAGGGGCCAGAGGGGCCAGAGGATGAATCCGAGGAGAGAGAGGTCTGTCAGTCACTAAAACACTCTGCACAGTACAGCTCTGCTCAGACCTGATGGCTTGTCATTCATTTTCTTATTTCAGTGTGGGTTTGATTGACTGGATTATATCACTATCACTTCAGACTAAACCAGAACGTGGTTGAATAAACCTAAGAACACTCTGAATGAGTCTGATCTAATGAGACTGGTTTGAATATCCTGCTCTGACGCATGAATCAGACTGGTGCCTTTGTTCTGCCCTTCAAATCAAACGTTGATCTGAAAGGACTTCACATTAGAAGGTTTGCAGATTCTTTCATTTCTTAGCTTTGCATCCAGTGACCTCAGTAGAAGCTGATATGTTCATAATATGAGAACGGGTTCCCAGAATGTACAAGGATGCACTGTGCAAAAGAGAAGACAATTAATTACAACAGCAATGACAGCTTGTATCACAATATTTAAAATCCAATGAACTCCAGGAGCAAGGCTGTGCCATGAAGAACCGCGAGTAGGAGCACTGTTTATGATGCTTGTGACGAGTTGAAGAGTCTGCTGCCTGACTGAACCTGACTGAACCTTCGAAAAATAGATCTACTCCCCAAACTTCCTCTCTTGCTAAACTTTTTCTCCTCTCGCAGCTATGTATGAGCGCTGTGCATGTACAGCTTTGACTGCTGATTGGTCGATACGTCAAATGGCTGAACATCAGCGCGACAATGGACTTAAATCGGTCAGTCGGTCCATCCCTCATCAGAACGCCCACTGCAGGTCGTGAAAAAGGCTCAACATCACCCTGTACAGTATTTTCACAACTTACTAACTGGGGACGCACCGATACCATTTCTTTGAAACCGAGTACGAGTACTCACATTTGTGGACTTGCCGATACTGAGAACCGTCTTCAGTATCCCTTCATTTGGAAACAGGCAACTTTAGGCTTTGAACTTTTATTCACCATGTCATTACTCTACTCAAATGTACCCATAGGAAAACTGTTTTCCACAATCTTAACCCTCTAATGATTCATTTTGTTACTCAAACATTCTGGAAGTCTACATTGTTGATTTAATCGTCCAACAAAATCAGTTTTAACTAATATCCAACTAATTCTGAGTAACTGTGAGCAATGTCAGTTGTTGAAGTCAATGACAACAAAAAGCTGTGTTCAGTCTGGCTGTGTTCAGACGCACCCAGACCCGATCAGAGAGGTTTACAGGTCGCACCCATCCTTCAGCTCAACACCCCTCCGTGTAATGTCCTGCATAGGACAGGTGGTCACTGGGGGATGTCCTGTTGTCTCCTGTCTTCATCCACTGTGTTCTCAGGACAATATGCTGGCAGAGGCCATGTGCCCTGATATCTCTTCACACTGTTGTCTGCCTGTGTGCTCCTTTTAGCTACGATGGACTCAACAACCCTTGCCATCTCACAGCGCTGTGGTGGATTTACCTGCATTGACTGTGCAGCTTTCTAATATTTGTGGGTCTCCATCACCTTCTCCTGCAGAGACAGGCCCACACATGGCTGTGAATTCACAGATGCTCACATTGAACCTTCTGATGATTTATTTACAACCTGGGGCCTGAGACAATAAATCACAGCATCAGAGGAGCTGCTGGTAACCTGAGGCTGTGAGGCCCTGCTCTTAGTCCCCCGTCCCCCCCAACAGACTGGCCTGAAACATGGACCAGGTGAGGGGCCGACACCACTGGAGCGAGTTCCTGACGAGGAGCTGCCAGCCCACACGGCTAAAGGGTGGCAGTGGAGAGCAAATTACATCATCCCGGAAACTTGTGTTGCTTCAGCACAACAAACGTTTGGTGACAGAAAAAAGAGAGACCTTCACAGACAGATGCTACTACAAGAGCGATTAGGTATGCTTCCTGTAATTACTGTAATTATTCACAATGAAGGGCAACAATTGAGGTTGTTTCCTGGGACAGCAGCACCATCACATCCTTCTGCACTGTCGTTCCCAAAGTTGGGTTCACTAACAATCGCCTCTGCAGCACACAATAAACAAAGCTGACAACAAAATTATGGTCATGAAGCACAAGCAGTTGAAATGAGCCACTGAGGGAGACAGATGTGTCCTCCCCTCAGTTTACCTGTGGAGTCGCTGAAAGCATGAATGTTTATGGCTAGGAGGGGCGGCGGCTAACTAGCAGCACGAAACATGGTTGGTGTTTGGCTGCCGCTCACACTCCTATGTTGACACTGTGTGTTTGCATGTGTAAAAAGCAAAAAGCTCCAGTTGTCAGGGAAATGAAAAATGTAACATCCGCGCAGACTGAGGGAAGTAATTGCTGGTGATCCAGATGTGCATCACGGATGTGCTCGTCAGATCATGCAGGAGTCTGCAAACATTTCAGCAGGCAGCCTCTGCTGCTTTCACACAGACATGCTGCTGTTGGATCAGACACTGGAGGTGACAGCTGAGGGCAGTCATCGCTGTGCAGAGCTTCTTGGTTGATGAAGACTTTCTAAAGCAGTCTGACGAGTTCTTGACCAGATGCTTCAGGTTTACTCCTTCATGTGTGATGGGACTGATGAGACACAAACACTTTATGCCCATGAAACTGGGTCACATGAGGCTTTCCTGAGGCCTTAGGGTGAGGTCGAGCTTTTGGGCCAACACCACTCACTGTCGTGTGTTACATGCAACAGGCTCCACTTATGCCCTCTGTTCATCAGTGGTGTGCTCAGCACAATGTGCCGGGAGGATCATGTGCACTCTCGCTATGTTTATGGGAGAATAACTCATTTGCTGAATAATTACCACAATAATTAATGGAAGTAAAACACAGTGGATAGGCCTTGTCCTTTCACAAGTACTAATGTGTGTGTGTGAGATGTCAAATGGATCGGTTAAGGGTTGCAGTCTGTGGAGCCTTCACAACAAGAACTGTATGAACATCAAATACGACCTGGGAGACCTGTGGAAGTGCACTTTCTCTGACAGTGAAATCTCAGCGTTTGTGATTCTCCTGTTCACAGGGATCCCACGGAAAGTGACATGTAGGAAACTGAGGAATATTTTAATATTGAGACCATTTGAACCCGGTTTACCTGTTCCTGTCACTAAACTGTGCTGTGCTAAATTAGGAGGCTGGGACTCACTGGAGCATGTGCTGGTTTTTCACACACACTCCAGCAGTGGTGGCACCGGATCATACACACGCAGGCTGTGTCTTGTAAACGAAGGTTTTGCGAGGAGGACGGGTCATTTTCCAACATTTTGTGTGCAGTTTGTTGACGACGGCCACATGAATGTCACTTTGTGAGGATTTCTTTCATGAACTACCTGATCCTATCAATGGGGCTAGCATGCATAACTTTGGCCATGGTGGCTCATTTAGCAGTCAAGCTCAGTCAGCAACGTGCGGCTGCTCCGCACCTGGTTCTGAGAGGACGAGTCATGATGGAAGCAGCAGGAAAACGGAGCAGATGGACAGAAGCTGTGTCCACCAAATAAGTACTGAATCCTGGGCTAAGGGCTGCTGTGGTTCCACTGCTTTTTGAAGCTCTTTGCTGATCTATGCTAGTGACAGTGGGTGTGCCCACCAGCATCACCAGCATCCTGCCATGTTTTGTTTTGGTCCCCATTGTTCCACCCTGATGAAGTCATCAGATTAATAATAAGGCATCCTTTTTCTTTTCAAATGATGACAAAACTGTTAGAGTCATAAGCCTTTCTCCTCCTTTAACCTGCATACTCATTGCCTGCTGCTCCATGTCAGTCTGACTCCACCGTCTTCTCTGTTTTTGCCACATTACAGAGCCTCTCTCAGAGCCTTTTACTATTGCAGCAGTGTTTGTAGCGGTTTTGAGTGGACAGGAATGCTGTCGTTTTTACCAAACTCCTGATTTGACACAACCTTTTTCCCACTTTCACAGCTGTCCCACTGAAAACTTTAGCTGGACAAAATGGGTACTTCAAAATCACAGTTTTTGGGAACTTGTAAAGTGAGTTATTCCTTCCAGAGAACGTAGGACAGGACAGACGGTGGAGATGGAAAGATTACTGTGGTTGCACTACTTCAGGAATGAGTATCTAAACCCATATATTTGTAAATACTGGTACATGTTGTTGTCAATGGAATGGGATGAAGATATAAACAAAAGTGATGAAAAGTTGACAGACATGGACACAGCGGATTCTGCTTTGTGTGTGTGTGTGTGTGTGTGTGTGTGTGTGTGTGTGTGTGTGTGTGTGTGTGTGTGCGTGCGTGTTACCTGCAGCGGCGTTGGCTGCTGGTCTACCGGGGCGATGAGGACCACCAGCTCGTGGTCGAGACTCAGGTAGCCGAATACGTCGCACTGCGGCACCGAAACATGGAGCCGCAGGATCTGAAGGACGTTGTGGACCGTCACCGGCTGGTTCTTATTCAACTGCAGGTGGATGGAACAACAACAGCACATCATGCTACTTTCACTGAAAACAAAGACATTTTACAAAGTCTACATATACAGGGTGTGACTTCTGTGGGAAAGCGCCTCTTTGGCTCAATATCCACAAACCAACTGCTCCAATCCAGCAGGAATGAGTGCTCTGTTATCTGGACGCTTGGAACGAAGCTATGACAGTCAAACAGGTTCACCATCCGCTGGCGTCCCAGTTCATCACTGAGAGATGCACCAGTCCTTCTCCCTCTCAGTTAGCACCACTGCTCACTAAAGTATTAGCATTGTCTCATTCAAATGCATTTCTGCTTGATAAGTGGTGCAAGAGGCCATACAGTGGTCAGTACCAGCTGCAGGCAGGAACAGGTGTGTGTGCGCGCGCGCGCGCGTGTGTGTGTGTGTGTGTGTGTGTGTGTGTGTGTGTGTGTGTGTGTGTGTAAGGGCCTGAATAATTTAGAAAAAACTGAACAGCATTTTAACAAGATTCCTTTAGTTTGTG
>JAUESF010056117.1:4048-14420 GCA_032274765.1 Malacoctenus tetranemus | reverse complement strand
CCCCCCCCCCCCCCCCCACAGTGTGAGCATTAATGGGCAGCGTTTTTCACCTTCAGAAAAGTTACAAAGCTGGCGGCGGCACAGATTATTCCAAGCGGCGATCGTTACATCAGTGCAGGCGCCAGTGCGACGCGCTACTTATTATAGACGCCGCAGCAACCAGGAAGTGATGAGAGGAAAACATAAACAAAGTGACAGAAATGCGCTGCAGGAGAGACATGTGGCATGTTTGATATCATACTTTGAACGTGCATGAAATTGCCAAAGAAACTGTCAGATCCTTCCACATCGTTTTCTACTCAGCGAAAATTAGGACAGATGTAGGTGGGCTTCAGTGTACGTATATTTACAGTGAATGCTATAGGATGGATGAGCGAATGAAGACATCTCTATCTCGTCAATACCGAGGCGAGGTTCATTCACTGTTTTGCAGCGTTGCCAACTCCTCAGAGTTGAAAACTGGCTTCTGGCTGTCCCAGGAGTCGCCAAATGACATTATCGCCTATTTTTGCGTTCTTTGCAATTATCAGATTTGCAGAGTGATTCTAAATGACTCGTGCAAATAACACAAGGGTCAGTGGTACTACGGATCACTTGAAGTAGCAGATGAAGTAAGATGTTCACCGTTTCTTTTCACATGCGACGAACGACACGTTTCTCATCGCAACGGCGTTCCTTTCAGTTCTGCTGATGCTAACACAGCTGTGACAGCTGAGTGACGGTGGGCAGCCAAAGCCGAAAGATCTGCTGATGACACGAACGCACTCACAACAAATGTGATTCACATGCGAGTCTGCATTGCTCTGCCTGAAGGAGAAAAAGTTTCTGCTTCAGGACGGGAGCATGAGAGGGCATTGTTTTGTCCAAAGTACACAAAAAAAAGTTAGCATATGACTAAGTAGCTCATGTAGCAGCAAGCTAAAAAAATTTTTTATCTCCCACGTCACCCCCCCCCACACACACACACACACAAACACACACACACAAATGTTAGCGTGTGTAGTATTTTTACTCTCTCTCTCTTGCAAAGTTGCAACCTGTGGCGTGAGTTTATTAAACTAAACACGACATGAGCCTGTAGCTTATTACTATCCATTTTTGTGTACCAGAACAGGATGGTTGAACTCCTGAGGCCTGAATTGATGGACACTCGGGGGGTCTTCATCCAATCTGGTCTCATTCAGCCTCCCTTTTTACCCCGCACACTCTCAGCACTTGTGTCAATGAGTACATTGACTGCTGGCGACGGTATGTATGGAGGCCTCGTTATCTGTTCTGTGGTGTGGATGGTGCCGAGGTCAGCGCGACCTCTCTGTCACCCTGCGGGGTCACTGTTTAATGAAAGTGTGTCCTGTCTGACGTATAGGGTTGCGGCCCGAGTGCTGCTCGACACCCGGTTGCCACAGGAGAAAATGGGGTTGCAAGAGGTTAATCAAGTCCAATTTATTTCTCTCTCTGTCCTGCCTGAGATTTACTTCTCCACTCTAAAGTGTGTGTGTGTGTGTGTGTGCGTGTGCGTGTGCGTGTGCGTGCGCACTCTGAAAGATCTGTACATTCCTTTGCTCCATATAAATATCGAGCCTGCTCCAGAGGTGTTTTCTTGTTTTCTACACCACCATGGACAGGAAATGAGGAAATGAAAACATGCTTTGCGTGTGTGTGTGTGTGTGTGTGTGTGTGTGTGTGTGTGTGTGTGTGTGTGTGTGTGTGTGTGAGAACTAGGCTGAATAACACACTGAATAATCACAACTCTGCCTATTTCAGTATTCTCTCTATTGTTTTTCCGAAGCCGAGAACCAACTGGACACAATTAGGTCAGTCTGGTGACTGGCTCTTGGCCATAGAAGCTTGTTGGCCTTTATTTTTTGTTTTGACAATATACGTAATAAAACTGACGTTCATCGTTATGAAAACATGCACGTTTTCTCAAACTCCAGGGGGTGCAGCATCTCTGTGTTCTCAGTTGATGACGTGATACTGACTTGGAGTTGTATGGCGCCTTTCAAGGTGCTTTCCGAGTTCAATTAATCAAATGCACATGAGTACTTTAGTGGTGGCCCCCTCTCACCACCTCCTCACATTTATGCACATGCAAGGTGGGAAGTGTCTTGCCAAAGGAAATGCCGGAAGATTTTCAACTGGTGAGGAGCTGGATCTGATTCGCTGACCATTTGGTCATCGGACGACTCAGCTTCACAAACTGCAGCAAGGCAGCAGCAGCGACTCCCTAAAATGAAGTCACAGTCTCGCGTTGAATCCGTTGTCGCAGTGTGACGACGACTCGATCATCCGGTGCAGGAAAAAGATGCTGCCAACTGGCTCCTGGCTCGTCAATAAGGGGGAAAAGTTCAGTCACAGTTACAGCAGAGCCTGAGTGAAACTTCTCAAAGGGTGGAGTGAAGGTCAGAGGTAAATTAGCTACAACAGTGCCAAAGCACATTCACTGTAGACCTCATAGATTTTTTTATTCATTCATTTTTTCTACACTGACCTTGTACAATGTTGCCTTTGTTTAGGAGTTGGAAAAGAAACCTATAATCTGCAAATGCCGACATTTAAAACATTTTTACTGCTCTCTTGTCTGATGGTGTTACTGCCACCTGCTGGTGTTACTACTGTCACTTTCTCTAGCTAAACCAGTGAGCTTCAAACACAACAGAGGAGCAGTCACGCCTTGCGGCCCAGTTTTTGGGGACCACTGTTTGGATTGATACTGCTGCCACAGTGGGCCCTGGAATAAGGTTCTAAATCGGAGGTTCCTGGGCACCTTGAGTGTGGTTCGCCAAGGTTGACCCCAAAAACAGATGAATGGGGAGAGGAATTTCCACAAAGTAATCAAAGTAAATTACCATTACTGATAATATCATGATTGGATTTGTATTTGAACTGTGGACTGTGTGAAACCAGTCTAGCTGAAGGAAAACACGCAGGAGGAACATGCAGCCTTTGAACAGAGAGGCCTGACCAAGGCTTCGATCCAGCACCCTCCCGGGAATAAACAGGTAGCTGTTTATGTAAATGGGACGCTTTAAATCCAAACTGCATGAGTTGCAGATTCCGACGCATGCCTTGAATAATGGACTATCAGGTCTGGCACCCACTTTCCTTGGCACCAAATGAAAGCCATTCCTCTTTAATGCGAACAGATTTTACAGCAAAATGGCCAGTCAAGACATTAATTCCGCTGATACTTTGGCCAATCAGGCGTGATAATGTGGCAGCCTGTTCTCTGCTTCCAGGAAATTTATTTACCCCCGCGGATTGTTTGGTGACCTCCATTCTGACCCTCTGATCACACAGCGCGTAAACTGCACGAAGCCTCCCCTCTGACGTCCGGGTGCTTTTCAGGCCCACTCACGCAGCCTGGAAATTAGGAGCAGGGGTCCTACGCTCACATCAGGCAGTTTGCTGAAACGCACGGACATGTTTTAACCCTTCAGTAGTTTCCGCCACGATTGGGCGGCTGTCTGACAGGGACGCTCCCTTTCGCTAAGTGCTGCGTCACGGTGCGATCTCCGATAACTCCTCCACCGGGGGGACACAGTAGAACATGAGCATCATCGAGTCTTACGCTCACACTCCCAAATCAGTTCTCCCAACACGCTTTGGGATATTGGCGATATCCAAAATATTTCATTGCATATCTGCGCTTGTAAAAAAACACAATACTGTGCTCCCAATGACTGATAAATTCATTTTATTTCTCATTCAATTTTTGCTCAAAGTGTCGTTTATAGGATAATCACAAATTTTGAATAAGCTACATACCTGCCTTCATATATTATCTTGCTATTTTGTAATATTGATGCATGTAAATGATCTTTTGGTGACTTTGATACGTACCTCCTGGAATGTCCTCGAGAACCCCCAACAGACAACCAGTGTTCCAGAGAACTATTGTGGGTGAAAATGTAACTCAGATGCTCAAGGAGACACTGGAGGTTGTGGCAACACTGTCGACTTCCTGCTTGTACCCTGCTGTTTGTGACCCTTTCCAGGAAGCGAAACTGCTCCACATTTGCGAGAGCATTGTTGTTGATGGATGTTGGTGACAGGGTGGGTGGAGGAGTCCAAACAGGCCCTTCCTCCGTGTGGTGGTGCTGCCGTCTGCGCGTTGCAGTTTTATGATGGACGTGCGAGATGTTGGACCTTTGAAGAGCATGAACAGCTGATCTGGAGATGATGCGGACTTCGTCCTGCTGACGAGGTGAATGGTGGCTGCCATGCATCCCAGTTGAGCACCGGTCTCGAGGGGACTGCTGCAGACGTGTTGTTGCATGTGAGCCTCACAATCCCAAGCTGCCTTCCTGAAGCTCCACACAGGATTTTTCTGGAGGACATGGCAAGTCAGAGGCTTTGGTCGGATGGACGACAGCAGTGGATAGCGGCATGGCTTTGTTTCTCACATTATTCTTGTCGCTGTCGGGCCGGGAGGATCATGTCAGCTGTGCTGAAACCACATCGGGACTCTGGGAGGATCATTTCAGAGGAGGGCGTGGCCTCTTGACAATAATCCTCCTAGTTGTGGAAAGGAGACGGATGCCCGAGTGGTTTCCTCGCGCTCTCTGAGCTCTGTGGGTGTTGCCTCCTTGTCCCAGATGCTGAGGATGAAAACATGCCCGTGCTGAAGGAGATTGGATAGTCACCTCATATGACAGCAGCTTCAGTTTCTATCAACTTTATGTTTAATACTTTTATCGAAACATGGTACCAGCTGTAGAGCTGCTGTCTCTCTGGTAACATTAGCAATCAGCATTTGCATTGCACCAAACTCATGTTGACCAGGCTGATCGAGTGCATCTCGTCATCAAGAACGTTAAACATAATATTAGGGTGTGAAATTTGAGTTAAAAAGAGACTTTTTATATTTTGTGCTTTTTTAGCATCACCTGCAGCTTCCAACAACCACACCTGATGCGCCTCTCTACTGCCACCCACTGTGCAAAGCAAAAAATACAAGTAAACAAAAAAAACCCCAAATGGCTCCAACAGTTATATCTGGCCATGGGATGTGCACTTTGAACATGCTGGGCCTCCTTGCATCTTGAACCAACTGTCTCTTTGAGAGTGCAACATGGACCTGTGTGTGAGTGGCATCAGGAAGCCTCTCACTGCCGTTCTGTCTTTCACAGCGCTGAAAATCAGGAGACCTGAGGTCAATAATTTAGTTTGGATGTGAGCTGAAATTCAAATCTCCTCATCAATATTAAATAATGGGATGAATAATTGTATCGGTCAGTTGGGGGGTGGCGGGGGAGGGGGGGGCAGAGTATTTGCAAATATTAGCATTACACAGCTCAGCGTCAGTGTTCTCATGGTGCCCGTTTTTCAGCCCTGTTTGGCTTCGTCCAGCAGCAGATGAAGACACACACACACGCACGCAGGACATTAGTATTCATGAACATGTTCATCCCCGTCAGAGTGAACAGGGTCTGTGTGACCACGCTGGCAGCTCCGCCACCAACAGGGGAGGCTCTGCTAAAGAGGTTTAACACAGCACAACAGGGTGGCACGCAGGAGTGCGCGCGCGCACACACACACACACACACGCACACGCACGCACACACGCTCGCACAAATGCATGTACAAACAATTACACATGCAAGCACACATACACACTCACAAAAACATACACACTCGCACAAATGCATGCACACTTACATACATACACACACACGCTCACATGAACACACACACACACACAAAGGCATGCACAAACACATACAAACACACACACACACAAATAACATCAGCTCAACTGCTCTTCATCTTGAATCCGTATTACAGTCTTTTATAAAAACACAGATGTCATTTTTTTTCTCTTTTTCCAATTAAAACCAAACCATTGCTCTCACATATTTAGCATTTTTTAGCAGAAATATTGACCATCTTGACCTTCACCTGAGAAAGAGGTGAAGCCAACCTGAAAGGAGCTATGAAGGACTTCTGCTATCATTCACGAGTAAAGTATTTGACATATTTGATCAAGTCTTTTTCTTGTCGGGATTGGATGTGGCCAAATGTTTCGTTGCAGACTTGCTGAAGTGATCAGTAGCAATTACAGTTCCATTTGACGACAGGCACAAGCAACCGCACATGAGAAAACCGTGTTCTGTACAGCTTCCTGTCGCGTCTGTTCCTGCTGTACAGGAGGTGAGTGAGTGTCGGCCACTGTCCTCAGCTGTCGGATTCACACTGTTTTTGCTGAGTTAGCTTTTTACCACGCAGCACATTTTAACTAAATCCCAGATGTTTGTTTTTTTTTCAAAATAAATCCATGTTCACTTCTGACCCATTGACAATAGTTTTCTACAAATGACAGGCTTTTGCTTTGAAAGTTAGGGCTGCGTTGCCTCTCAGAAAAACTGAACGTCCACCATGGTCTTGCATTCTGTGCTGTCCAAACGACATCATTACATGTATTAGGTAGATTCTTTACTGAAACCACAAGTTATAACAGAAACACAAACCGCTTCCCTTGGTGTTTTGAATGGATGGAAACCGATGTGAGAAACTGATGTGAATGTTGCTCATACGTAAAGAGTTCTTTGTTTGTTTAAGATTAAAACAACATGAACAACAGCAAAGAAGTGTGTCAGTCCTCCCCCACTATGTTGATTTAACACACACGAAATCTCAGCTGATCCTGGAGTCGGTGCGTTTCACGGCAAATGTTGTTTTTCCGTCTTGGGTTGCTTATTTCCTCTTTGTCGGGTGTCAGTGAACCGTGATGCATTCCCCCTGTTTGCATTGTCGGGAGGATGCGCCATTTTTCCGCCTCAGAAGTCACTTCTGTTCGAGCCTGGCGACACAGACGGAGACGCGAGCGTCGCACTGTCGGAGCCCGTCGGCGCTCGCCTCAGATTGTGCAAAGGAGGTTTTGACCCCCGTCCTGCTCCTCCAGGCATGTTTGTTTGCAGCGCGCTGACAGAGAGTCAGAGCGATCATACGCTGCGCTGATGAAATTGGGATGTGTGAGCGGGAAGTGGCTTAACTTCTGGCTTTGTTCGCGAATTGTTTCCCTCCGTGCTCGTTTGGCAAACGCGAGCGCGGAGACGGCGCCACGGAATGTCAGGTCTTTGTTTACATGCTCAAAGAGATCAGACGTGTACCAAAGGCAGTGAACCCACATAATAATTGCTGGTTTATGTTTCAGAGGCGGGAGGGGCTTGTAATGCAGTTTGCCCGATCAGAACCAAACCTAATCACCTTAAAGGAGTAGTACACCCAAACAATGATGTGCCTTCATTTTCTACTCACCCCCATGCTGAACAACACTCTGAAGCACATTCAAATTATGGAGGTCCCATGCATTCCAAATGATTTTGCTGCGAGTAAATTATGGATGGTACCTACTCAGGACACTTGGATTACATTGGATGTGCAGTATGGAGGAATATTGACACGTTTTTGTGGACTTTTATGGACGTTTTTGGCTCGGGCAATAAGAAGAAACCTGAAAGATCTCCAGCTGCATTTGAGATGTCAAAAAAGTGCTTCACAATGTTGTTCAGCATGGGGGTGAGTATAAAATGAAGGCTCATCATTGTTTGGCTGTACTATCCCTTTAAGTTCTTACTAACTGGACATCCACTCTGGTTTCACACTGACTGGACACACGGCCTTTGTCTTGCAGTTGCAGAAGCATGATCGTGAAGGTGAGGACGATCCCGCCAAGTGGAGGTCAGAGGAGGAAATGGCCACCGAAGCGTCTGATCTGAGGAAACAGCTCGAGCAGCTCTGAAAGGTAACAACAACAAACAGGAAGTGAATAGCGATGAACTAAAGTTTAGTTTTAACTCACAGCTTTTGTCTTTCATTGAAATGAATGGAGAGAATAGATGGCTTGTTGAGAAGTTGGATGGCTTTATGTGGCTGCTGGGTGATTTTTTTTTTTTTAAGAGGGGGAGGAGGAGGAGTGGTTGTGCCCCCTCCTGGTGGCGTCATCAGCCACTGCAGCACGCTGTCCCAGTGGGCAGGTGACACATAACAGCAAAATTGGATAACTGGAAGTAATCAGATGAATGTAGCAATCAGATTTGATTTAACTACAGATGTCCCACTCATGAGGAACTGACAATTGTAATACTACAGATGTAAAGTTGAACATAGTGTGACTGATGAACTGAAACCTGGTCTTCATTTCTGTGCAGGACGACGGTCAGCGCTGTGTGACGAGGTCAGCACTGACCTGCGGCTGGTGGAAACACCGTCGTCATCGGCGTCATTCTCAAGGCTGACAACTGTTCGTTCCAGCATTCCTTGATGTTGCTATTGCTGATGTTTTCGAATTAAAAGTGACTGCTTGCATTATCAGCAACCGTCGCGTCACTAATTTGGACCACGAACTGACTCCAGGCTTCCTGGATGATGGCCGGTTGTCCAGCCTGTTCCAGCTACCGTGTGTCATAGCGACTCAGGTTCACATTCAAATGGAAAAAAAAGTCAAGAAAGTGGGTGAATTTTGTATGATTTAATAGCATTTGTTGACATGTGTGTGACTGGAATATATGTCCCTGAAGCCGTATGTGCTTGTTGCCAAGTTTGTTTGATGGAGAGGAAAAAAAAAAGAAGAGAGAGCGATTCCTTTCATCTGGTGCCCTGCGCGCTTTCATCTCCTCAAATCTTTTCAGCAACTTATTATAGTTCATTCCTGCTTCAGTTTATTCTAGGAGTTGAGAATGGAGCCACTTGTGACTCCATTCTCAGTGTCACTTCGCAGTGACTCCCATGGAGCCCTACCAGTTGTCATTGAGGCCCCCCTCTCTACCTTGCTGGAACATGCATTTTTTAGTGATCAGATTGCGATGAGTTTGCTCTGCAAACGTTTGCGGATCAGATTAGTTTCATCCTCCTAAATGAAGAGTCGACTGGGCACTGCGTTGCTCTAACAACCAAAGCTCTCCGAGGCACCTTTTCGGTCCTGAGAAAATGGTGTGTTGGGCAAAACCTTGGTGACTTTTTGCGATGCTCATTACTGGACATTCACTGACAAAATGTTCCTAGACTGGTGAACAGAGCAGCAGCAGCAACAGCAGCAGCAGCACTTTGCTGCTCTTCAATTTAGAAATGCTTGTTTTTCAATGTTCCTGCCGCCGTATCGGGGAGAAAACGGACTCAATTCGCATTTCGCGTCGTTCTGCGGTACGACACATCCCCTGTGCTCGTCTCAGAAGCTTAACACGCTGTTTTTCTGCAAAAATGCTCATAAACCCGCTTGACACAGCAGTGCAGTGTCTCGAGACAACTGAGTTTTAGAGTGAAGGTCATTTTAAAATCGTTGAAAAATTCCAAATTGGAGAGATTTCACAAAATCGCCCTTTGAAACCAGCCCAGCAGCAGCAGCAGCATTACTGTGTATATCTGTACCAGGTACCTCCTTCTCTCATATCTGAGTTCATTACTCCGAAAAAAGAGAAAAAGATGCAAATTCGAGCACTCGGAGCAGTATTCAAGGGGATTCCAACCTGTCCACCAATCACTGGAGGTGAGGCAAAGGACTGTTCTTTGTCACCGTCCTTTTCTTTCTGTTCAACAGAAAGAAGTCGGCACTTTAACTCTTTGGATTATTCTCCCTCTATTATCAAAGCCTTGTGAACTCCAAACCCTTTGTTTAATAAAGACAGGCGAACTCTAATCCCAATCTGACGTGTTAATCCCCGGTCTTCCAGGAAGTGCTGAGACAACCCCGGTGCAGATCAGAAGTAACCCCTTATCTGCAGGCTTTTCACTGGTTCCCTCCGCTGCTCGGGGGAGTTCCTCACTCGGCTGGTGTGTAAAAGCTTAATTGGGAGCTGCGGCGCTCAGATAAAGACTGCGGAATGAGAAGGTGGTTATGAGTGCTAAATACTGCGAGTGTTGGAGCCGTCCACCTGGTGGCGGTGAGAAGTTTGACTGTTTTTTCTGATGTCGGACTCTTTGGTGCCAGCTCCCAGAGAAGACCTGGCTCCTTTGGCTCCAAATAGCTCATTACTCAGTGCTATTAGCAGCACATTATTGGAGTACATCAGTGATGTCCAGGAGCCAAAGTCCGAGTACTTTCGGACGTGTCCTTGCTCCATCACACCTGCTTTAAATCACCAAAAACCACACAGAAGACAGTTCCTGACTCACCAACAAAAAAACACTGACAACAATAAGCAAAAAAAACAACCTGACGAGTGGTTTATGAGACGGTGTCATTTTGCGCCAAGATATTGTGTAAAGTAGGAGGGAGAACACAGATGCTTTAATATGAGCGCGACGTCATCGAGCTCTGCAGCAGCCTGCTAACGAGCCGTCATTGGATTCAGGTGGGAAGGAAGGAAGGAAGGAAGGAAGGACGAGCAGGCTGGAGCTGGACCCCCGCTGGACCCTGAAAACAGGCTTAAAC
>JAUESF010055968.1:0-15714 GCA_032274765.1 Malacoctenus tetranemus | reverse complement strand
CCCCCCCCCCCCCCCCCCCCCCCCCCCCCCCCCCCCCCCCCCCCCCCCCCCCCCCCCCCCCCCCCCCCCCCCAAACTATGGAGCATCAAACACTGAAAACAGGTGCAGCTTTATTTTCCTGTTCAATGATCTTTATTTAAACTGTTACTGTAAACTCTGCAATAAATAATTTAATGGGCTAAATTTCAAGGCCTTAAATACAATAAGTGAGAGGATTTAGTGTGGGGGGGGGGTGGGGTTGGGGGGTTTGGGGGGGGGGTGTCAACAGGGCAGGAGGAATAAGTCCAGCCCACAACATGTGAAACATGATGAAGGACTCTCCTTGTTGTAATCTCCATGGTTCTATTTTCACTTTCTCTGCTTCAGCTTATTGTGAACTGTCGGTGCGACACTGTGAGCTGCTGTGTGTCTGACTGATGCTGCTCAATTAAACCTGCCTTTATCCCAATGACAAGAGATTTTTCTACATACTTACAGAAGTAAAAATAAAGGACATCTGTTGCTAATATCAGTGATTTCCAACCTCCAATAAACATGTACTTATACTTATACTTGTTAACATGTTGAGTTTTTGAAGCAGTTTCTCTTTGGAGGAGAGTGAATAAAAGTCATGGTGTTACTGTGTGTCACTGAACCAAAAGTCAGAGGAGCTGCTGAGCCTGTTGGAGAGACCAGACCAGACCAGAGTCTTCAACCTTTGTTGTCTGATCTGAGTAGAAATCAAATCAATGTGCTTTCTCTGCACGTGTGCACCTGCAGCTGGGCCAAACGTCCTGAGGAACAGAGGGGGACAGACGATTGTCTTCGCTACGTTTCTAGAGGACGGGGGACGGAGGTATACGGGGACACAACAGTTCACGTCGCAGCTGTTTCTCTCCAGCCTCCCAGTGACCGGGCTCAAACACGAGGAGTGAGCCGGGGGAGAGGGGGTGGAGCTCAGAGGGCTTCGTCGTCTATCCGGCGTGACTGTGTCTCTGGGCTGGGCTGACGCTCTGAGTGCTCGGCCTGCTCGGCGCCGGGCCCGGCCTCGTGCTCGCTACGGTGGCGCGCCTCCGGCTGGCGGTCGGCGTGCCGTACCTCCTCGTCTTTCTCCCGGATGAGCTTCTCCGTCTCGCTCTCCGACACGGCGGGCACCGCGGGGATGGGGAAGTCCGTGCCGCTCTCTCTGGTCAGCTTGCTGCGAACGGGACGCGTGTCAGAGAGGAGCGCTTGTTTTTTTGTCTTTCGGAAGTGCGTCGCGTCAGCATCGGGGCGGGTGTGTACTTGCGGTTGCGTTCCTTGACCACCATGCGGGTCATGCTCTGGATGCAGTGGGCTCTGTAGTTCTCGTAGTGGGTCTCCCGGGTCACGTCCTTCAGGTCCTGCATGTGGGTGCGGACCAGCATGTTCCTCAGCTTCACGAAGTCACAGTGCGCAGAGTTCTCCACTGCAGAGAGCACAACACGAGCGTCTGTCAGGACGGCCCACACCGGAGGCCCCGGAAGGCCTCAGGTGTGACTGTGTGTGTGCGTGTGTGTGTGTGTGGGGTGGGGGTACCTTCCACGATGCCCCAGGGGTAGAGGCGACCTCGCACCCTCTTTCCTTTGGCCTCCACCACCGTGTTGCTGCCGATGACTGCGAAGGGAATGCTTTCCTTGAGGGGAGCAGAGAAACCAGAGGCAGCAGTGCGTCAGACACGTGTGTGGGCTAATGGAGCATAGATGTGTGCAGAGCAGTGGGCTTCGTTTTCCTTCCTGTCGCCTCAGTGTCTTTGTCCCGTGCTGCGACATCGTCCCTCTTCCTCCTCAGTCAGAGGGGAACACAGAGGCACTGGCGCACTGACTCCCCCTCCCTGCCAGCCAGTGATGCGAGCAGGGTGGGGAGACGTTGACTCATCAGCAGAGGAAAGTCTGCAGTGGTCTGATCACACCGTACTACAGACGTCTTGTCACTACACTCAGTGACTGAACAGTGTCTGATACTAGATCCTGAAGCCATTTATATGAATGACACTCTTCAGTCAGCTCTGTGCCAGTTCACTGAGGCTCTCTGTGATCCCTGCAATAACTCAAACAGAGAAGGTGCACGGCCCAAGCCTGGATCCAGGAACACAACGTTGAAAATACAGAACAGTGAGGACGCTGAAGACGGGCCTTCAAACCTTCAGCTCGAAGTCTTGCTGCTTGAAATCCTCGTCTTCATCGGAGTCACAGTCTGGGAACTGGTAGATCTTGATGCCGTACTGCTCAATCTCCTCTCTGATCTGCACGGACACACGCCACACGGCAGCGTTTAGAACAAAGCTCCTGCCGCGATCGGACGCACGAGCGAGAAGACCACCGGACTCGCCTTGATTTTCTTCTTCTTGACCTCGGTGGGGGTGAGCGTGTCTGCTTTGGCTAAAATGGGGACGATGTTGACCTTCTCGTGCAGAGCCTTCATGAACTCCACATCCAGAGGCCGCAGGCTGGACGAGACGTGAGGCATGTTAATCGGCGACACAATGGTGAGACACATTCAGGGTCTGACGATGATGCACAACGCTACGAGTCTGTTCTGCGACTTGACACAGAACAGGAGCCACAGTCATGTGAACAAGGCTTTACTCTGCGTGTCCTCCCGCTCTAATCCTGTAATGACGGACATTCATCAGCAGAGGGCGCTGTCTCTCTGTTAGTGTGACGCTGCGAAAGCGCTGCAGCTCCTGGCGTTTCATGGTCGGTTTGCTGTTTGATGAGCACAGTGATGTGGAACAGTGCATGTGCACAAATGCACTGAAAAAGCACCACATCAGCACAACACTATTGATTTGTGTGAAAGCTCTGCACCAGACGTAAATTCACCTGAAGGCAGCAGAGCGCTGCTCTAACTCTGGACATTAACAATGCATGGGGCTGAATGCCCTGCGAGTAAACGCTGTACACAGTGTACATCTGTTACTCAGGCTGTAAATTAACACACCAAGGGAGGAATTTGATGGTGTTAAGAAAGAGCGAAGGTGGGAGGAGCTTCCCTTTGTGTCCAGGTTTAATCACGGCCTGCACCGCCCCCCCCCCCCACACACACACACACAAGCCATCAGAAGGCTGCTAATTCTGCTTAGCGGCAGGATTAATAAGAGAAAGATGGAGAGGGTTAATGAAAAGCCCAGGGGGGAACTGGGGCTTTTTTTCCCATACCCGTGACCGAAGGGTGAGATGAAATAGAGGCAGCAGTGCACGCGGTTGTCCTGGATGTTCTTGCGGTTGAGGCCGCTCTCGTCCCTGAAGTACTGCTCGAACTGCTGGTCGATGTAATCGGCCACCGGCTTCCAGCTAGGGCACAAACATGGGTCTCAGAGGCCGGGGCGGACGATCGAACAGCTGAGCTGCAGTGTGCTGAAATCAGGTTAGCCCTCAACGACCCGGAGCTCCGGGGAAGAGCAAAAACGGCTCGTACCACTCGGTGTTGTTTACAGCGTCCCCAAAGCCGGGGGTGTCCACGATGGTGAGCTTCAGCTTGACCCCTTTCTCCTCGATGTCCACAGTGTGCTTGGTGATCTCCACCGTCTGTGTGATTCGCTCTAGTGAGAAGACGACAAGCAGGGGGGGAGGGGGGGTCTCGGTTTCAAAACGTCGGCCTCAAGCAGCGTCGTGGGGGGAGCAGCAGAGTGTGGCTCACCTTCAGCGTTGAGCAGCTTCCTATCTTTGTAGAGGTCTGTGAGAAACAGGCTGTTGACCAGGGTGGACTTTCCCAGGCCGGACTCGCCTTCAAAAGGACAACAACAAAGAGAAGGACAGGCAGGCTCAAAGACTTGGTGATTAGCAGGGGGGGGGGGCTTCAAAGTAAAAGGCGGGCTTTAGGATCACATGTGTGCGTGTGTACGGGGGGGGGGGGATTTTACCTGCCACCATCAGCGTGAAGTCGAACCCTTTCTTCACTGACTTGCGGTGCACCTGGTTGGGCAGGGTGGCGAATCCCACGTACTCCTTATCGTGGTCCTGAGACAACAGAGCGCCGTGTGTAAACATGTGCATGGGACTCACTGCAGGTTCATTCTGTTGCATTTTCGGCCAAAAAAACCCCACTCGGAGCGTGAAGAGGCCCAGCTCGCTCACGTCCCACCATGGGCAGAAACGCACAAACACAAACACTCCAGCAAACAAATTCCACAACTCGAAGCCTGGACAAGCTCCGTCCCATCACGTGCACGCCCAGTCTGAGTCCCTGTGTGTGGACGCGTTCAGCCGGGTCACGCAGGGAGCTAGACCAAAGCGCAGCGGAGCGAGGTCACCCATCAGTGGTGACCCCCTTGCGTTACCTCGTTGCTGTTGTACGGGTCGAACAGACCCCAGGGGCTCTTTGGCCTGGAGGGGCTGGCCGAGGACGGCAAGTCAAACTCCACGCTCCTGCTCGGGGGCAAACTGGGCTCTGAGCCCGGCTCCGAGTGGGCGCTGCCCGCCGCGGGGGGCCGCAGGTAAGACGGGGTGTGCGGGCGCTCGTCCCCCTCGGCCTCCCTGTCCGCGTCGTGAGCCTCGTGGTGGTGCGTGTGCTCGTGGTGGTGGTGGTGGTGCGTGTGCTCGTGGTGGTTGTGGTGGTCGCCGTGATGCTGAGGGTCCTGCATTATGCTCTCCACCTCTGAATCATCTGAGTGGCTTGAATGCTAGAGAGAAGTCGAGTGGGGGTGGGGGTGGGGGTGGTGCATGAGGCGGCGCAGAGGGGGCGAGGTGGAGAAAAGAGGGGCGGCAATTCAGAGGGGGAACTCAGCGCCAGGTCATGGGCAAGTAGAAGGACCCCCGGGAACAGCCGGAGGACGTAACGAGACTTTATCTTCATAATGCTTCGATTTTTGGCAAATATCAAAGATTCTGGTCATCTAAATTGATCACCTTTATCTGGATGAGACTAAACATGTGTGTTAGCCTCCTGGCGCAGCTCTAATGCTAACCACAAACGTGCTCCTGTTCAGATCAATGCTGCTGTTGGTCCTGCTGTTTGCAGTGATCCCTGTTTTCCCTGGAGCAGTGATCTGCGATCAGTTCGCCTGCATCACGGGGCAGTCATGCATCCTGCTGCACTGACAGGGCCTTTATCTGAGGTTGCTAATCGACGACTCGTCGTCTTTATATTGCACTCTTTAGGAGAGAGTCCTGGAGGAGGAGCCACAGAGCAGCTGCTTGCTGCTGTGGACATCGCGCTCTGTGGGCTCCAACATCTCCAGATGAATAATGTAGCTTCCTTTGAAAGCTGCGAGGTTATATAACACCGAGCTGTAAGTCCACACTGTGGTGTCGTCCTCGGGTCAGTCCGAATTAGAGCAGAGGCCCGAAAGGTTAAGCACCAAATTCTGCCTGAATGTAAAACGTAGGACTTGTGGTGTCTGATGATGTGCAGAGAAAACCAACAGCTGTGTCTATACAGTGAGAGTAAAGGTAATCAGTGCTCAGCGTTTGTCTTCAGCTGAGGACAAGAAGTCCCCGATACCTGCTCAGCGTCAGGGCCCCCGCTGTGAGTGGGGGTGGGCGGGCGCGAGTCGTGCTCGTCTGACGAGGACGGGGCCTCGTGGTCACTGTCCTCCATTGCGACTGGTGCTACGGTGCACGCTGCAATCTCCAACCACAAGGAAACGTGGGGACGATGAACAGGGCAAAGAAATGGTGGTGAGGGGTAGGGGGGGTGAGAAGGAGTCCCAGAGTCCACCGTGAAGGAGGTGCAAGAGGTTCAGGAGCCACAAGGAGGTGGACACGAGGAGTGGGCGAGACAAGGTGGAGGATGGAGAGAAAAGGATTAAATAAAAGCAGAAACAAACTCAAAAAATGAAAGTGCAGACAGGTGCAGGTGGGACGGCCGCCTCTTCGAAGTGATGCAGAAATGCATTCTGGGTACAGCTGCTACTAACGCTTTCCTGAATGGAACAATGTTGGTATGAACATCCGTGGTGTCGGCTCAACGCCACCGAAACGGCCACGCTCAAGACAAAGGCAGACGTCTGTTGCCTCTGTGTGGCTGGTGGACGGTGCGAGTCCTGCTGGGCTTCCCAGCTCAGGGCCAGAGGACACATTGATAGTTTCCCAGTTTCGGAAGTGAGTGACCTGCTTCGCTGTGCCACGACCCAACCACCGAGATCAATGGCGCCTTCTGTGACCTACATAGAAGACAGGATTGATCGTACAGCCTGGACCACTTTAAAGTGCTGGGTAATACAATTGCACACATTTATCCTAAATTCGGAGCTGAACAGTTGCAACAAGGGAGCGAGGAGAAGCTTGTGTCAGCGGCGCTGGCCAAGGATGACTGCAGTCCGAGCTGTGAAAGGAGCCGAGTAAACAACAAGCGAATGCTCTCTGACAAAATGCACGTAACGCCCCCCCGCGCAGGCTCTCACCTCCTCGCTCCGGCCGGCTCACTGGCGGTGCCTCTCAGCAGTGTGTGAAGCCTCCCCTGCTGCTCCTCATGCCCTGTCCAGCAGGCAGTGTGGAGCACAGTGCAGGAGCTCCAGCATTTATACACCTCCGTCCCAGGGGACACCACGTCCTTCAGCTCCATCGACCCCCCCCCCCCCTCCCCCCTCCGCCCGCCCTCCCCCGGGGAGCTGATCAGCTGCATCGACCAGCCAAACGTCACTGATCACAGGCCACACACACCACACACACATGGAGTAAAGCTCTCTGACCCACATAGCTTCTCGCTCCACACAAGCCCTGATTCATGCCCAGTTCTGCTTTCTGCTGGAGTGCTGAGCTTTCTCCTATTTTGCGGTGGTCTGCATGACGCAGGGGGTCCGGCATCATGCTCTCTACCTCTGAATCATGAGTGGCTGAGCTGTTGTTGTCAGCAGCAGCCGGGATCCAAAGTCAGTAGAAATCAGAACTGTTCTCCTGTGAGTTGGAGACTTTCACTCTGAAATATATCTATGTATAGACACATCTATTTCTATATCTCTATAGAGTCAAAAACACCTGATCACAGACAGTCTGCAGACTGCACTGATCCCGCTGCACTGCTGTGTGTTGTGAGCTTCATGCAGCAGGTGTTCATCAGGGCAGTCTTCTTACCTCTGGGTTCATCAACTGCATGCTCAGGCACAATATGCTAACAGTGGTCATGTGCACTCCAGCCATTTATATAGAAAAGTACCTCGTTAGCTCAATAATAAGCTCATTTTTTCCTGTGGTAAGAGGTGACGTCAAAGGAACCATTTTTTTTAAACCAAATGTTCAATAAAAAGTCAATATTTCATGTGGTCCAATCGTAGCTGCTAGCTGTGCTAGTGAGTTCACCAATCAAACAAATAACTGAACTAGTTATAAATAACTTAGACACACGTGCGTACTCGTCGTGAGGCTAATTTATGCATCTCTTAAATTGTACCTAGTATCTCACCAGACTGTTATGTGGTTGGAGGGCCGACTATGACACAAAGACCACCATGATGTCGCAGATACTGTGACTCATGCAGGGACAGTACGCGCTGTGTCGCGTGCATGTACGTATGGGAACTGATCCCGCAGTGGATCTTATGTGCTGGCCTCCCTTCAGAGGTTGCTCACAGGTTTCCCCATCACAGGCGGAGCGTGGCAGCAGCATCGAGCCCAGCAGATGAAACAGGCACTGACGTGTGCAGGTGGAGACTCTCTTTGCCCTCAGTGCTTTAAAGAAGCAACACGAGGCAAACTGGTCGAGCTGGAACAAGATGCAGCGTTCCCCTCCAGCCGACGCAGCCAGACCACCGCGCTCGTGTGTGTGTGTGCGCACGCGCGCGTGCGTGTGTGTGTGTGTGCTCTTTCAGCTGAAGAGATTTCAGCAGGAATTTCATTAAAAATAAGGATCATACTTATAAAGCGTTAACCTGCCACTTGCCGATGGAAAGCAGATGCAGGAGATGAAAGACATTAAGTGGGCTCACAGAGACCAAGTCCAGAAGAATCTGAACTCCAGGCCGGCGGCAGCACCAAGTAGGAAACATTTACATGGCTGCATCTCGCCTCTGACTCTCTTAAACAGGAGGAACATGACCGAGCACAAACAGCGATCCCATTTCACTGTGTACTTGTTTTCCACTCCTCCATAGTCGAACCGTCGGAGTCTCTCCCGTCACAGGCCAACGGCAGAAAGCGATCCTCGACGCGCAGCCGATTCCACTGGATTGCATTTTTTTTGCGAAACTGGCCTCCATCCACGTTTCCGAGCATCCACTGCAGTGCAGGTGGAAGTCTGACTGCAAGCTCCGAACCTACAGGGGCGCGATTCAAAGTGAGCAGCAGGGACCCGTCAAATATCTGACAAGCCTCACAGGCAGGTTCTCCGCACGTCGGCCTGTTGGAGCCGAGGAGGAACGTAGAGATCAGGTCTGAGCCCGCAGAACTGAGCGGCACCGCTGTGAGGGAATCGATACGCTTAGGAAATGCATGACTGACCGGTGATAAATCGAAGTGTGACGAGCCAGACAGACAGGAGAGCCACGCGACTGTGGAAAAAGGCCTTCGAGGAGGGAGGTGAACGAAAAAACAACTAGGAAAAAGCACAGTCAACCACAAGACGTGTCACACACAGATCTCAGCCTGACCTAAGATTTCCCACAAAGCCTTAATACTCAAAACTGGGCATGTAAAAACAATCTTCCTAACACAAGACAAACCTGGAGGGCTCCGACACCAATTTCACACGTTTCCACCGTGCAGAGGGCTCCCAGAGGAAACCTTCCCAGCTGGGACCTGGACCAGTTTCCACATTGTTCCAAAAGTGGCCGCGGCTTCGTTAGCCCGGCGCGAGGACGACGACTCACAAAATACAGAAGGAAACCTGCTGCGACCTGGAACAGCAGCCAGCTGTGGCCGGTTCAGGCCTGGAAAAGGCCCCATCAGGCCCCATAACGTCCAGAGCTGAAGAATATTCCTGTGTACACAGAGAGACGATTCCATCCCATTAGCTCTAAAGACTTCCTCCCATCGCTTCAAATGCCTTAAAGACTTCCTCACGTTAACTCAAAGACATTCATCCACATTTGTTCTGCGCGGTGGAATAAATGAGACAAGCAAAATTACGAAGGAAGGAATGTGGAGACATGAATGCTTTGGTAATAACGGGGTCCTGCTTCGCCAGCAGCTGTGTCGTTGCTATTTCCTGCGTTTCTGATCAAACGGCAGATACAGTGGGCTGAAGCCCACAAATAACAACGGGACGTCTCGTCTGGAGGAGACACCGACCACGGACGTCCCGTCTCATGCTAGAGGAGACACCGTAGCGGGACGTCCCATCTCACGCTGGAGGAGACACCATAGCAGGACGTCCCGTCTCACGCTGGAGGAGACACCGCTCTGAGTTGTCACGATGGAGAAGACACCAACAAGGGACGTCCCGTCTCACGCTGGAGGAGACACCGACCAGGGACGTCCCATCTTGCGTTGGGGGAAACACCAACCTGGCACGTCTGTCTCATGCTAGGGGAGACACCATCCCGGAATGTCTGTGTCACACTGGAGGAGACACCATAGCAGGACGTCCCGTCTCAAGCTGGAGGAGACACCGCTCTGAGTTGTCACGATGGAGAAGACACCAACAAGGGAGGTCCCGTCTCACACTGGAGGAGACACCATAGCAGGACGTCCCGTCTCACGCTGGAGGAGACACCGACCCAGGACGTCCCATCTTTTGCTGGGGGGGAAACACCAACCTGGGACGTCTGTCTCATTGCGGGGGGAGACACCATAGCAGGACGTCCCGGCTCAAGCTGGAGGAGACACCGCTCTGAGTTGTCACGATGGAGGAGACCCCGTCAGGGAAGTCTCATCTCACACTGGAGGAGACACCGAGCTGGGACACTGTCCCGTCTCACGCTGGAGGAGCCACTGAGCTGGGACGTCCCGTCCGCCATGTGAAGGGAGCAAAGCGGGGCCAACCCAACTCCAAAGCTGTTTATTGCACAAACAGGCCGAACTAAGCGATTCAGTCAGTTTAATGAAATCTAATAGGTGGTCTGAGAGGCAAGGAGCGGCCGGCCTGCAGACACAAACACTGAGCCTTTGTAGTCCCCCAGCTGAACGCTGCCCAGGTGACCTTTTTGGGGGGGGGGGGTGAACCCCTTCAGCATGCCGGACAGAGGTGGCACATATCTCACGGTGGGACTGAGACCCTCACGCCGTCCCTGAGAAACAATCGCAGGACATGAAGCCCGGGCCGTTGGCCTGTGCTGCTTTGTTGCTGTTGGACCGCGGCAGTGGCTTCAGCCGACGCGCCGCTGACGGATGATGATTTGTTGCGCTTAAACGCGGCCCCCGAGGGGTGGGGGGGTCGAGGGGGGGGGGGTAGCCCTCTTCCAAATGCTCCCCGGACGACATGGGAAACGCAATCAGAAGCTGCCAGAAGTTATAAAGAACCACAGAGCGCGGCAGTATTGACCCCGCATGATGAAAGCGCTCGCGCTCCAGAGGAAACGCAGTGGACGGAGCCATTCATAACCTGCTACAGTAATTACCCTGCTGCATTATTCACTGCGCGCTCAATCAGCTCTCTGCTTGGCAAAGGGTTTCCCCCGCCGACAGCGACGCAGTTGAAGGATGAAGGATGGTGTGGCAGACATGACGGCATACCCTCATCAGCCATAACATTATGACCACAGACAGGTGCAGCGAAACACACTATTATCACTGTTACGTTTAATACAACACTTCATGGTAGCTGTGAGTTGAGTGCTCACCTTCACTTCCCCTAGCTTCCAGAGAAAGGTTGCAGTGAAGCCAAACACTGATGGAACCAATTACAATTCAAGCAGGCGCTTTCAAAGCCAAACAGGTTCCTCAGTTTCTAGAAAGTGTCTCATTCTCAGCAGTTTGAAGAACCCTGCAGGTTCACTGCGTTGGTGGGTGGTAAACATCAGGCAGAAATCGATCGTTAATGTCCACACGCTGAAAACGGACACGCATGAGGACTCAGGAGGAGCTCGTTTGGCTGCAGCAGAGTCGTACCGTGCAGCACATTTTAGGCATGGAAGCACGTCTCTAACACTGAGTAGGCAGTCACCTCTCCTTACAGACGCCTTATGAGGGAAAACATGATGAAAAAGTCGTCTTCTTCAAGCTGTGTGTTTGTCTTTTCGAACGGGACGGTGGTGGAATGCAGAGCGTGAACAGCAGTCAGGTTCCCCCCTTGCGAGGAGGCCAGTAGCAGGTGGTGGAGCGGGGCCATGTGCGCGCTGCGTGAATGCCGCGCTTGTTTGGACGGTTAGAGCAGGGCTCTGTGTGGAGCTGGCCCACTACACAGAGACACACAGACAGAAATAGTCCCATCGCGCCGCACTCTCCCACAGCTCGTGCTGGCGCTCACGTGAGCGCGGCTCCGCATCCTTCGCTGCAACAGAGCCAGAGAGAAAAAGAGGCCGCTTGTTTCTGTGATACGCGGTGTTCCGGCCATTACATCAACACGATCTTAGTTTGAGACGCATCCCTGTCCAGAGTGTGTTCCTGGAAGAGTGCCGGACCCACAGACGGGCCGTCAGTCCAATCGGTGACACCCTCACTGCATTAGGCCGTCACACATGATCAATACGTGTGTCAATCACTGCGCGTGTCTGAGCGTCTTAGAGATGAGCATGGAGTAAAAGCTCAGAGCACTTCATGCATAAGCGATCTCGTAGCTGCTCTCAGCTGCAGCAGAGAAAGGCCATCAGTTGTCAAGGAATCCTGTTTGAAGATGAAGCTCGGTCGCACGTGTTCCAGCAGGACCTCACTTGTGTGCAGCTTCCTGAGGGAAACCTGCAGCCTCTGCTGGAAAGTCACGCGCCAGAACAGGTCCCAGACACAGAGAGCCACGCTGGACTGCAGGAGCAGAAGGAGGACGGTGAGACTTACCTCTGCATCACTGAAGGTTTCGGTCATTGCTGCCATATCGTGCACCCACAAGCAGCAGTGCTCCTCTCGGCGAATCCAGAAAGAGGAAGTAGGACAACAAAGCCAGCGAAAGGAGCTTTGGGAAGCCTCTCAGACACAGTGTCACTTCTTCAGTTTCAGGGCACCCCGTGTTACATAAGCACAGCCACTTGCCCGGCCTCACCAATCACACAGCATCCCATTTCCATCCAAACGTCCCCCGACACACACGTGGCCTGGAAACATCCTCTGCTTCTTTTTTTTTTGTTCCCCTAACAGGTGCACCTTCCATCCCCGCCGCCGTGCATCTGGAGCCCCCCTTCAGCTGCTCCGCCCTGCGAACCAGTCCCAGCCAATCAGCAGGTGGCATGCAGATGAGTGGCAGCAGCCCGTCTGGGTGTGCTGCTGACGCGCACGGAGAAGAGGGGGCTATTCTGCTGGGACAACATCTGCCCTATTGCCTCATGACAAGCCTCCTGTGGCCTCATTCCTCAAGCCACACTGAGATCAACACACCATTGATATCACGCACGCACACGCACGCGCACACAGACCCCCCCCCCCCACACACCCACACCCACACACACACAAACTCTCTCTCTCTCTCTCTCTTTCTCTGCCACTCAAAGCGAGTCAGAATGAAAGAACTGTGGACAAACATGAGAGAGTGACAACACTCTGCACACAAGTCGTTACAAAGGCCATCACATCACTGTGGACGTCCCAGCTGCCAGTGCCAGGGCCAGAGTGGCACAAGCAGTGAGAGTGTGTGTGTCTGAGTGTGTGTGTGTGCGTCCATGGTGGGAAGGAAGAGGTGAAGGCTTCATGCTACAAATCGCTTTATCTGACGAACACTTTCTCTCCCTCACACACTTAAGTGGGCCAAGCACAAAGCCCCCCCCCCCCCCTCTAATCTGGATGAATCTCTGTGTCTGGCCAGTCTTATATACTTAGTCCTCCTTAAAGAAAGGGGATTGTGCGCTTACGCGACAGCGTCGGATTTAACAAAGGAGTAGAAGGATCTCACAAGCAGTGGTGTGTGATTTGGTTTGTTATGTTTTGTTCATGTCAAAAAGCTTCACATGACGGTTCCGTCTGGGCGTTCCAGTCCCACAGACTTGCCGTTCTGCGAATGCTGTCGATGTGAACGAAGCAAGTGTGTGGAGCTGGAAAAGCTCAGACGGGATCTAATCATTTTCAGGGAGAGCAGAAACAGGAGCAGGATTCAGCTGAGAATTCATCTGGTGCCTCTGGGAGGAAGAGCTGAGCGCAACATGATTCCAATCTTAATAGCTCCCCGCGTAAGTGTGCCAACCCATACAATGGTAATAACTACCATAAGTAGGAGGCAGAGAGCAACGCAAATAGCATTAGGTCAGCAGACGTGCCAGTCGAAGAAACCACACAGAAGGCGAATCGCACTCAAATCCTCATTTCATGTTACACATGTTCCAAATTGGCCTGGTGAGAAGCAGCGAGGGGAAGAAGAAAAAAAACCTTCAACGGCAACAGGCAGGAGGCGCTACTTCCTGTAAGGAAAGCTGGCCGGCTGCAGGTCGGCTCTAATCCTGCCTGGCTGGATCGCCGTCAGGAGGGCGATTATCGAGGACTGTCTGAAAGGGCTGACGGGGCCCCAAGAGACGGTCAGCCTCGCATACAAACGCTCTGGCTGCACACACACACACACACACGCATACACACACGCTTGTATGCTGGAAACACAGTCATCACAGACGAGGATCCCACACACCAGACATGGCAGCGTGGGGCTGCTCCTTGGTGCTGGTGGGCTCCCGATTGCCCATGTCATTAAATAGTCCCTTGTTTACACTGTGAGGCCGCGTGGCTGCGAGCCGAGCGGCCTGCAGTGAGTCTCTGGACGGAAAAGCGAGTGAACAACACGCGCTGTCGTTCACTAAAGTCTGAGAGCGAGCCGGCAGGCCACAGAGCAGCATCTGTGTGAGGCGTGACCTCGTGCACTGGCTGCAGAGGGTGCAGCGTGGACGGCGCAGGGAGGGCAGCGCCACCTGCTGCTAGTGACGGGGAAGACTGGTGTGGCAGCATCTGCAGGGTTGAACATCCGAGCAGGACGATTTCAGTCAACGACGTGAAGCTCAGTGACAAAACCCACTTTCAAACCATTCATTCATATGAAAATCAAGCAGCTTGTGAAGACCACAGATGTTATTTTGCTTCATTTATTCAACCTGACATCACACGAGAGGGCACAAAGCCACGAGTCAGAGGCAGAAAATTCAAGGAGAAATGACCAGAACCAATAAAAGCCAACGACTTCTGAGCTGCTGCTGATGGAAACTGCACATGCAGACAAAACGAGAGGGGAAAAGCTGGATCCATTGGAGCCTGGTGAGAGTCAGAGGCCAGGAGAAGAGTCCTAGGAGCTGATGTTTGAATACAAAGAGAGCGAGCCTCCACAGCACACACTCTAAGGTTGTTTTTCTTTAATTACAAATCTTGACTTGATCGCAGCGCTAAACCGCATCACTGCATGCTTTGTGTTTCCACACTAACACGCGGCCCTGACTGTTTGGAGCCGTTTCCCTGAGACCACCTTGATCGTTGTCACGATCACAGCCCTCACTTGACCTTTAGTGGAAAGGTTCACACATGTAAACACTGGCGAGGAAAGAACAGACGCAGATGAAACATGCTCTGAACATGCACGAACTTGCAATCTGACCCGTGTGTTGTTTTGTTTAGGCAGAATTGTCCAAGAAGCAGTTGGAAACGTTGTCGTTTGCACAGTAATGTTGTGTACGAGCGGTGACCCTCCGCAGCTGATACCCACCACCTCCGCAGAAACACAAACACTGTGCCACAATAGCTAGGAACGAGGAGCCGCTGGATTTGCTGCACTTACACTTCCTCCGCTTCCTCCTCCATTCAATTAAGGATCTTTATCTAACAAAGAGAGATTCCTGTTGGAAAGGAGCTGAAGCCTTTTTTCTCACTTTGTTTTTTCCCCCCTTAAAAGGTGGCGTGGAGCAACAAAGGCTCACGAGGACGCTGGGAGCAGGGGAGGGTTTCCAGTGGACGGCTTGAAGGGAGGAAAAAGGCTTTTCCAGATTACGAGTGTGGAATTCCATTGTTTGTTTTAAAATCATGCCGCACATTACAATCTGCAGTCATCTAAAGCCCCAAACGCGTCTGGGAGGGACTCGGCTGTCATCCGCGCTCCTGGCTGGACGCATTTATGGAGGAGGAAAGAAAGGGTCCTGTGCAGTTACCTGCAGCTTATCTCGCGTTCACAAAAGACCTCGAGGGGTAATTGTGCCCAGATGCACGTCGGGGGTGTTTGTAATCTGTTCCTGCAGCTTGTGAGGCTGCGCTGCATCATTAGCAGTCGTGCTAAATTACAGCAGCATTGTTAAAACTATCAAGTAGATTTGGGTGCTTATCAAAATCAGCTTTACACACACGCAGAACAGCGAAAGTGGGCTTCAAAAGCAAAACCAGAGGGCCGCCCCCACCCCCCACCCCCCTCCCCTCTGAAACGGAGTAATGGCACTTTATTCCGCAACCTTTGGCACAGGCCCCATCCTAATGAATTGTAACGTTTTACGCTCGGCCGTCGCTCAGAATGAGAAGCAGCAGCTGAGTGCCAGACAGCCCAGCAAAGAGGCCTCCAAACCAATCAATGGCCCCAAATGTGGGTCAGAGCAACACATGCAAGTGCACCTGTGGAACAAACAGACGGCGACACACTGGACCGGGGCCGCCCTGTGAACTCTGTGTGCCCCGGTCAGAGAAAGTCAGAGGGGGTTGCGCGCGGCCCCGCTGGCCGTCTCGCTCCCACGCTACACACACACACACACACACACACACACACACACACACACACACACACACACACACACACACACACACACAC
>JAUESF010055848.1:0-15732 GCA_032274765.1 Malacoctenus tetranemus | reverse complement strand
TATATATTTAGTCACCAGTGAAGCAATTTCCCAAGTATGACAATAGAGACAGCAGGAGATTCAATGAAAAGTTGCAAATTGTCGATATGAATCAAAAATGAGAGAATGAAACAACCCTCATCTATATTTGCTTTGGCACATCTGCAAGATAAAAAATAAAGGTTTTTAAAATAAAAACAGCAGAGAAGGGATTCAACAGGTGAAATGAAACCATAGCAATCAGCCTCAACGATAAAACCACTGTTGGATGGAGTGAATCCAATGGATCACATAAAGGTGTTACTCGTTTGAGTTTCAAGAAGTCCAAGGCGGAAAACCAACTCCCTTTGAGGTGCAGGAAAGGCCATGGGGAGTGTCTGATCCATCCATCCATCCATCCATCCATCGTCTTCTGCTAAGCGTGTGGGCAGCAGTCTCAGCAGAGATGCTCAGACTTCCATCTCTCTGGACACCTCAGCTCTTCCCAAACCTGCCTTGTGACATAGTTTACCCCAGCGTGTCATGGGTCTCCCCCTGGGGTCTCCTACCAGTAAGGCATGCCTGGAACTCCTCCCCAGGGTCTTCCGGGCATCACTGTTGCCAATCTTCACTACCACCGCTCATAGTCGTCGTCCAACAAGATGCAGCATGGTTTCAGATTTTGACCCCAAGTGCATTAATTCATGGTTCTTGTTAAGCATAAAAAAAATCAACATCTTTCCTTTGCACTTGCGATTGGTACACTTATAAAATTAAAATGAATATTGCGATTGAGATTTCCTTCATACCACGCAGATAAGCTGATGCGTCACGTCCTCAATAATAGAGGCAAACGTCATTCAGTGTTGCTGTGGAGAGGGGAGGCATTTAGGTGAAAACATCCTCAGGCTAAGCTTATAGCCGGTGCAGCACGGCAACACACTTCAGTCAGGGCGACTAAACATAGAGGATCCACCTTTTGGAGTGGTCGAATAGGGAGCCAAGACCTGGAAATCCAGCAAGACGTCGTCTGTGAATGGCTGTCTGAGCTCGGTCCACGGCGTCGCCGGGATTGTGGCTGAGCCGAAGCAGTTCTGGAAGGAAGAATGGGTCTGAAATTCAGCGACACTGCGCTGACTTGAAGTTTCCCGTGCCAAAAAAAGGCTTAAACAGCTAATCCGTCCTAGTTTCAATACTCCTTTTTTTTCTTTTCTCTTTTTTTTTTGCAGTTCAAGAATTGTTAAGAGACTGTCACCAAAAAAAAGAGGAAGAATCGGAATATAAGGATTGTTGGTTAAGATGTAGGTTTCAACACACGGTCCAACTTCAGCAAATCAAGTACAAATTTTGTATTACAAGTCAAAACTTAAGGAAGCAAACGCATCGTCTATTTCAATTGCTTGCAGATAACTCACGATAAGAATCAATAAAATGGGGGGGGGGGTCATAATGACTCATGTTTGGATGGCTGGGGTGCTTTGCTGCAAGAGGGTGAAGTGCAGGGACCCAAATACAGGAGGTAAGGAAGGCACAGTGGGTCAAACAAAACCACTCAAGAGGAGGAAAAGGGTCACAACAGAAAAGGGAAGATGCGGACAACTTGTACATATGCTACTGGGAGGACAGCAGGTGGAGTTAGTCATTCACTCACAGGACATGAAGAGAGGCACGTTGCCTGAAAGAAGAGGAGAGTTTGACACCAATATGAAGCAGGACGCCACAAGACGATATGTGGACATGATGAAGACTGCCGGAGACTTGGATGTCAGGCAGGCCACGAATCACGACTCCCATTATGGACTTCCAGGTCCGGCTGGGGTCACGGTGGGAACGGCTTCGGGTGCGCTTCCCAGCTCATTCTGTGATTGGCCGAGAAGGAGTAGTGAATCAATTCCAAAGGCAGTCAAATGCGACGGAGGCCCAGACATGACCCCCCCCCCCCTCGATGAGCAGCAGCTGCACTTACTTACTTACTTCAGCACGACAGATTTTCTGCTCTGTTGTGATTTCATAGAGCTTTTGTTGTTCCTTTTACACTGATTAGAAGGTGTTTTGTTCAGAGTCATATTCCATTTTTCTCAAGGTACCATATCAACAGGTGCCAGCCACCCCCCCCCCACCCCTCCCCCGGCCGTTTCTATAATGTGTAAGCAATCAGTATCAATACACAAATACTTAGAGATGTACAAAAATCAGGTGGAAAAAAGCCCCCTGTCAGTCAAACTGTTTGGCAATCAACACAACGCAGCCACGTCTGTCAAACAGTAAAACATGTTTACCTCCAAATCAGATCTGTCGGTGATGTCAAACATTTTTCTTGCATTTTGAGAGATGCCTGATAAACTGCAAGTCTTCTGGGTCCTTTTTTTTTGTGGTTGTCGTCTCTCATGTTTGTGATCTCCGAGTGGAGGGGGGTGGGGGGGGGCTCCCATCAATCAGTGTTTTCCACATATTAAATAAAGGTTAAAGGAAAACAAAAAAGATTGATGTGACCTTATGCAGCTAATCCCTGGCCGCGGCTTGAGTTTGCGGGGCTTAAATCAAACTGTCTCCGAAGTGGAGAGAGAGAGAGAGAGAGAGAGAGAGAGAGAGAGAGAGAGAGAGAGAGAGAGAGACAGAACCTCTACTCACCTCTCCGAGACCTCACAGCGCTCTGCCAGGAGTCGGAGTCCGGGATTGTTGACCCTTTTCGCGATCACCAGTGCTGACCTTTTCACAGAACCCCCCAATTAAAGTCCCTCATTTAGACACTTGTGATTCTACTAAAGCCTCTGTCCATGCTCACCGTCAATACCGCTCCCAAAACCTTGAAGCAAGAAGTTCACACTGTTTCATAACTGAGAGTATGAACTTTTTTTGGTGGTTAGGAACACTCTTGACCCACTAAGTTTCACTTGTGAATGCAAGCCATCAATGAGTTTTAAACTAGTTTTTCCATTGGCATACAGCGCGGTGACCTCTATCTCTGTGACAACTTTAAGATTTGATGAAGTCAAGTTCAACAAGTATTTTGGAGGAAACCTGATGGATCTGGGAGGACTGATGTGTTTATGTTAAGTGCGGCCTTTGTCAGGAGAGCGGTCGATGACTTTGTTCTGTCACTTCTCTCACATGCATGAATGCACAACGCTGCTTCGTAAACACACATGGAGATCCTGCTGAGAGAAGTTATATTTGGTTCAACTTCTTGTCAGTCAGGACGCAAAAGAAACAGGCCCGTTGGTTCAAGTGTCTCGCCCTCTACTATGACTGCTGTATGAATGCGTGTCTGTGTCTGAATAGAGCGAAAATCTGTGGGATGGCTTCAAAGGGGTCCGGATTGTGCCATGTATCGAGGTTTGGTTGAATCCATAAAGGTTGAGACTGTGGCAACGGTAACAAAAAAATCAGATCTTGGGCAGAACCTGTAGAACCTGTACAGCACATGATGTAAACAACATTTTGTAACCTTGAAAGAGAGAGAGAGAGAGAGAGAGAGAGAGAGAGAGAGAGAGAGAGAGAGAGAGAGAGAGAGAGAGAGAGAGAGAGAGAATGGGGTATTTTCCAAATTCATCTCTTTGGAACTTTTCAACCAAAACCTCCATCGATGGTAAAATTCCAGCAGAAAAGACCCAGGACTGACGAACTGCAAGTACACTACATTAGATAAGAATGTAGGGCTTTTCCCCCCCCTTCTCCATCAACCTTCAGCAACTGGTCTGTTTCCATATATTTATAGACTGATGCTGCGAGTCGAAGGAACCCCACACAACAGGGAAGATGCGGCTCGAGACGCACTGTTGTGTTTCGCCGTGTACCAACGAATGCATCGACTCCCCGTATTGATCCAGATGCAAAGTTTGTTGTGATGGGTCTTGTATCGATGGGCGCTCTAATGGCTTGTTTAGCTTAAGTTCTGGAACATCACAAGGCATAATCTAGAAACAAATACAGAACCTGAGCTGCAGTTTCAGCAACACGTTGTATCAACCGTTCAAGGGTGCACAACATCAAAAGTGAGATTTTGTACTGACGGGAGAAGATAGCTCTGCCAAAGTAGGATATTTCTCCAGCCACTAGTGCAAAATCCTCCAGCTTACTTTACTCATTTTTCCAGCATATGGCATTGTAGCACTTTTGCCTTGCAGAGTAAAAAAAAGGAGTACACAAGCGCTGCTGTCTTTAGGGGGAAAGATGAATGGAGGAGAGGAGGAAAAAGAGAGACAGAGTTGAGCCTCAGTCAAAATAAGAGTCACCCTGAGGTACAGAAAGACACAAATGGAGAAAGAAGCTGGATGACAGCAGCCAGGGAGGAGGGATTGAGAGACAAAGACGGAGAGAGAGAGGGGAAGACAGCTTTTTTTTTTTCTTTGAAAGGTGGATAGATTGCTTTGAGGGGAGAATTGAAGAGGTTTTTAGCTGTGAGGGAGGCAGTGCGAGAGGTTTCCACTCCACTGTCAGCCAGTAAAAGGATTACAGCCGGCCAGGTCAAGGAGTGCAAAGCTTTCTATGCAATACAGTGCCGCGGAGGGCAGTGTCGCGATAGCAATAGTGGTAATGAGCAGGGCGACGTACAGCAGTCGAAAATTGGATGTAAACACTGGGACTCTTTAGCAATGTGTATCAAAACTAACACAATCGCTCAGTCGCAAACTACACAAACGCTTCGAAGCAGTTCAAAGGCCCGATCAACAGAAACACCACGTCTCTGTATTGAAGCTGCACTACCCAAAGAAAGTGGACTCATACAGAGGAAAATCACAAACTCAAAGTGGCGCCTTCACTTCATTGGGAGAGAATCTGCCTTTTCCTGGAGGCTGGGGCCTTTTCAACTGTCCTGCCCACATGCAAGGATGTTCTCATCCCTAACCTCAAGGATTGTCAAGCAATCGGGGTCTCAAATGGAAGGAACTCTTCACAGTCCCTCAGTCGAAGTGGAGCAGTGTCCCGTCTCCAGCGAGACATGAACTCTTGAGAAAAGGGGCGCTTTTCTGTTGCATCGCCTGAGCACTCATCGCCTCCATCCCTACTTTGTTTTGGTATTTGTTCTAGAATATTGCTTTAATGTGGGTGAGGCTGTCACAACACGTCAAACCAAACTCGAATGGTGCAATTTGTATTCGCTATCAAACAAACGATTAGAGGCACAGAGAACAGGGGAAATCTGTGTTGATCCACCACTCTGCTACTTTATGAGTAACAACCTTATATTGAAAGAAGCAGTAAAAAAAAACAAGGAGTAATCAATGAAGGGTTTAGAAATGTTGGGTTTGATTCTTTTGAGTGGCTCACGGACTCTTGTTGCTCAGCTCGCCCGGATCAACTAACCGACCGAGATGGCTCAAAGAAAAAGTCCCAGGTACTGTCGAACAGAGGTGGAAAGGTCCACAATTTTAAAAGGTGTAAGTGGAAGAAAAGCCTTCTGGGTCCTGGTTTGCCCAGGGAAGTACAGCAGGACGTGAGACAGGGATGTCTGGGCTTTCTCCATAGCCCTGCATTTTCTACCATCTCTTCTCTTGAGTGCACCAAACGTCCAAAGTATAGCAAGACTGAAGAGGAAATGTCAAACTGGGAATTTATTCGCAACAAAACTATGTCTCATTTGTTTTCTTCTTTTATTGCCATTATGCTCTCTCTCTCTCACACTCACACTCACACACACACACACACACACACACACTTCATTCTTTCTTATTTTCCACTTTTAATATTACCAGGCATTTTCAATGCCATGTGTGGGCATACAGTATTGAACAACATCATAGAAACACGGAGGAAGAACAAAAAAACCCAAATCAATAGTTTTCCACTCCATTTTGTTCTCAGCTTGTGGTTGGATGCTGAATGGCAAATGTTGCGCTCCGCCAAACAGATCGACTCGAGCTTTAATTTCCCCAACTTCCTTTTGTCTGTTCTTTGCCATGCTCACTGTATACAGCAGTGTGACATCTGTGGGTTGTTGTTTTTTTTTTTAGCTCTTGTTCCCATGGTGACTTGAAGCTCCACTGGTGGCAACTTTGACATAGAGATGAATATTTATTCTCGCTGCTTATTGGTTTTTAAAAAAAAAAAAAAAAGATACAACTAAACTTAAAGCCTATCTTGCTGCAGTGCGGGGCTGGTTCTCGACTCACCCGAGTGGGAAAAGACAATGAAAAAGAAAGTGACAAGGCTGTTGAATTGAGTGCCTGGAGGACACAGTTACTCTCTTTATGAATAGATGTGTCCCACATTGCAAAGGTTTAAAATCAAAGTTTGTATCCGCATTCTCGATTGAGTACGAGCTTGCAGCTTGCACCCCTGAACCAATGACGCAGCTCCACCCGACCCAAGGCAACAACCACAACCACAACTCAACCGCAATTGAGAGTTTTTGTCCTCTTGCCAGCGCTAACGTGCGTAAACCAGAGGGACTTGGTTACATGTCATCATTGCCATCATGTTTCTCTGTAATCTGTAAACAGGCCCTCGTTGCAATCGTATGTTTGAAGCTGGGACACACGAAAACCTTGAGCGAATCCCAGGTGAAGGTGCTTCCTGGTCATGCCAGCAGTCCCTGAAAGGCGACAGTAAGAGACTGGCCACTGCTCTCACACACTGCCAATTTGGATACTACTGTTTTCCTCTTTTTGTCCCCCTTTTTGGGCACAAGCGACCCATTCCTCACTGTTCACTCTTCTTTTTTACTCAAAGCACATTTTTTTTCCCAAAAACTTTCCAGCACTCCTTCCTCTTGTTTTACTCCGTTTAAGGCAAAACGCCAAGCAGCCTTTGAGGTAAACAGCACCCAGCAACTTCCTCTGGCTGCACGGAAGCCCCTGCCAGTAACCCCCCCACCCTCCTCCCCTCCACCCGAAAGCTGGGCTGTGCAAGACAGACTGAACCCGCCACCAGCCCTTCAAATGGAAGCTTCCCGGGGTGCCACACAGCAGCTGAGACAATGCAATGCTTTAACCACCAGCGACCAGAGAGCGCCCCGAGTCCTGGCTGAGCTGTCGCCGCTGTGATTGATGAAGTCACTGTGACCCTCGGCGGGTTTCTCTCAAAGCACTAACTTCCTGCCTCGCTGCCGGCCACTTCCTCACTGCCTTTTTCCTATGTGTCTTTCAGCTACACTATTCCACCCCCCCACACACACTCCCTTCCTTTTTGTCTTTGGGGGTGATTTTATTTATTCCTTTATTTATTTATTTTCTATCCCCCGTGTCACTTCTTCTCTCGTTCAGGCTGGGAGGGTGCTGCCTCTCAGTCAGCCTCCCTCCCTCGCTCGCGCCTCCACGGGTCACTCCGCCACGTGATCGTGCCGAATGTCTTGTGACTCGTTTGAAGTCAGTCCGAAACTCACTGCCACGTGCTCCGTCAACACTGAGTCGCGACCAAGGACCCTTGGGATGAAAGAGTGGGAACGTTTCACGCAGAGACAGTTTGAAGTTGCAAATAGCCTTTGACTTCTTTTTTGGCTTGGTTGAAAAAACCCATGTTTCGGACTTGGGAGTCAGTACTCGACTGACTCCAGATCTGTCCTATGGTTGTCCTGAGATAACCCCCCCCGCCGGATGTTACACCTGTACCTGTCACACCTCTAATAGAAGAGCGCGCAATAGCAACACAGGTAACGTCTTTCAAAGCAACATTCAGTCAGCCACTGTCCACACAGTTCATTTCGACTGAGCGGTTCCGGGACAGCACTGCAGCTGATCCGAGGTGATGTCAGGCGAAGGCAGGGCGCACACCTGTGACAGGTTGCCCGTCTATCATCAGGCAAACACCCACAAGCGACTGCCCTCATCTGCATGTGTTTTTTCCAACCGAGGGAGGTAATGGCAGTACACACAGAAAAGCCCACCTTGGTTTCAAAACCCAGGACTTATCCACGGTGGAGCAAAAGTGCTGACCATGGCGCCACAGGGTGGGCCACCTTATTCGATCGCCCAGCAACGCCTCTTCTTAGCCCCCCAGGTCTGCTGGAACCTTTGCTTTAATCAACAACAAATTACAAAGTTGAGTCGTGGCATCCTGTGGTGTTGGGATCTGTGAAAAAAAACAATGAAGCTAATATGCTATTCAGTTTTGTTGACATATTACAACTGAACATTGTGCCAACTTGGGTCAGACATGGTTGAGTCCTTTCAAGTCACAGTAACAGATGATTTATTGTCTGTCGTTATACATGAAACTGAAGGTACACAAAAGTGTTTTTGTCCTCTGAGGCCTTGGTTCGTCTGGCCTGTAGGCGTTTTGCTACCGATTTAAAGAGCGTGTTACTGTTGGGGGGGGGGGGGGACTGAATGATGCAAGTACATTGAACCCTCGCTATCATGCAATTCACCTTTTGCAGTTTTTTTTAAGTGCAGTTTTTGCATGCTTTTATTTTTTTACAGTGTTTGAATGCACATTGTGTTCTGCGTCCTGATTGGCTAAGGGACTGTAGGCCAACGTCAATCGATCTCCTCCATGCCTAATCTCTGTCCAGTACAGAATGCTCTGCAAATTCATGTGTTTGCAAAGTTTCTCCACTACAAAAACCCCACAATGTCGAAACGAAACGTTCTGCAACGACAAAGGCAACTGTGGATGTGCCCAAAAGGCTGAAAAGGACGCTAACTATGACAGAAAAGGTCAAACTTCTAGACATGCTAAAGGAAGGTAGAAGCTATACAGCTTTAGGGCACCATTACAGAACACAGTACTGTTTAAGAATATTTGTACAAATTTAAGATGACCCTAAGGGTTCACTGTAAACAGCCATCGCTGTGCTGTCACTTCGGTGGACGTTCCTCATTGCGCGCACAACTCCACGCTCTTGAGTCAGGACGAGAACTGGTTTCGGACCGTGAGCGTCCGTCATATGGATCGGTGAAGAAAAGGGGGTTTCGCTCGGTGGCGCTCGAGTGGGTGCGATCCTCTTAAAGTTAATGGCTCCATTGTCATGTCATTGTGTTAATCTTCTCTGGGAATAGATTTTTCGACTCAAGTGCCCTGCCGGAGCCTCGTCACTCAATGCCAGTGAGAGGGCACTGTAAATTGCACAGCTCTGAGCTGGGTGATGATACAGCTGCGCTTCGCCTTTGCCTGAGGTTATTAACATCGTCGTGCTTTGGGGGTGCGGGGGGGCTACAACTCATTATTCATGGGTTTCTGTCAGACTTTTTTGCACCACATGCTGCGGCTTGACGTGCCGGCATCAAAATTTCACGTCGAATCGGAAAACAGTTGCAAAGACTCCTGAACTTCCTTTGGACACGCTTGTGATGCATGCATCCTCCTTCACAGCACTTCGTCCAGTGTGTTTCGCTTCACTGCCAAAGGGTTTGATTGCAGCAACTTGTCAAACATTCTCCACCTGTTCGTCAAGGAAACTTTCGCCAGGAACAGCCAAGTTGTCGTGGATTTGTTTTTAGTGTAACCGTGTTTCAAAGGTCTGCTAATTACACATTTTTTTTGTTGTTGCTTTAATTTGGACACAGAACAAAACAACATCGTTTTTTTTATGACTTAACCATCTTTTAATTAGCGGGCCAGGATCGCAGCCTTTTAAAGAGAGGTGAGGGGAAAGCTGAATTGAACACGTTTGCACCTGTTCTCGCAAAGTGTTATTCAAAAAGAGCTGCTACAAGCTCTCGCACAGTTTGTAATAATGATCATTTTGCAGTAATGGGAGACGAGCACTTCTTCCCTTTTCAACCATGTTATCAGTGAGATCTGTCCGTTCGATATCTTTAACCTCATTTGCTAATAATAAAAGTACAAACAATAGATGAGCTAGGCACACACACACGCACGCACACACACACACACACTTCATTCTTTCTTATCTTCCACTTTTAATACTAGCAAAGGGTTAGCAATGAGAAGAAGCAATGAGAGGCATGATTAATGTTGGATTTGCTCACACAGGAACACCGACTGCAGAACATGCAAGTGGAAGTGACAGTGGGAGGTTTTATCAACCCCACTCCTCCCACCTAGCTGCAAGCTAGCAAAGACTGTGCACGCTTGGGCATTACGTTCTGCTCAAAGTCTCGGGTTCAGTGATTGAGCTGTTAAGAACTAATTGAGTCGATCCGAACGTTCCTTTCCGTGAACCCATGAAGCCACACAGCACAATATACATCGTCACCCTTTTTTCTTCCATGCTATCCTTTCACACTCCGACCTCACACTTAGCACAGAGCTTTAAATCACTTTCTAAATCTGGTGCCCGTCACCCCCTCCCCACCCCCACCCCCACTTACTCTGGTCATTAACCCACTCCGTGTGAGGCATATTAGAGTCGCTGCTTTGGGAATCAGACCCTTTTAGCCAGCGTTTAACTAAAGATGGCCTCCCTGGGTGCGATATCCATCTCCTGCCCACTCTCTCATTATGTCGCCCGCTCTGCCACCCAGAGAGGACGGGCGTCCTTCTCCCCCGCTCGCTGCCTCAAAGATTAACAAGGGCGTTTAAAAAAAATATTTCATTAAGCAGGGTCCGGCGCCGGTTTGTTCCCCCTTCGGCGCCTTCATTCATCCTCTCTCCACTGTCTTTTACAACGGAAAATTGAAACTTAATTATCAAAAAAAGTGTCATAGTATAGAGTCTCGCGCTGTCCTCTCAATCGCCCAAATGTAGGACAGCGGAGCTAAGGGACCTGCTTCAAATGACAGAAGCTGCACACTGAATGGCTTCTGATGGGAAAGAGTTGCTCTATTCAGCCTGACTTTGCATCGACAACAACTCTCACACAGTTTATTACATGAAGCTTAGTGTTGAGGTCTGTGCAAAGCGGATGTCTTTGAGAATTAACGTGAACTGCTATTTTGCTCACACCGTCATTCACGCATTCACTCACCAGCGCTGAGAGGTGTCACACCAGGTTGCTGGCACGTTCTTGAGGGCAACTTGCGGGATCGAACTGCCAACTTTTTGGATCAAAAGACACAGCAATTAAAATCTCCTCGTCATGAACAGAACCTTATGTGAACATTTATACTGTGAGATTCTTTTTAAATTGTCAGAAAAAACACATGAACATCGCAAAGACCACTTAAAAAAGTAAAACACAAAGATAAGCAGAGGCATGCCGCTCATTTGTCTTTTGTATTTTAATTTAAAGAATTTCAATACATTTTTTTTCTGTATTTCTATTTTCCTCTGTTGATGTTTATCAAGCACTGTAAGTTCCGTCTAGTCCCTTTAAATGCCATAAAAACAAACCTGTCATCTGAAGCGGTTGTGTTCCTCCCAGGGTTGTTCTGTGTACACAGTGAACCCTCATGTATCGCAGGAGGTAGGTTCCAAAAAGAACCTGCGATAGGAGAAATACGCAAAGTACTCATCTTTATTGTTTACGATAATGATACAGTACTGTGTTCCATAACGGAACCCTCTTGCTTCCTTTAGTATGTCCAGAAGTTGAACCGCTTCAGCGATAGTTGGAATCTTTCCTGCCTTTCGGACCGGTCCGCAGCCGCCTTTGTTGGTGCGGAACGTTTCGTCGACAACGTGGGTTTTGTCAGTGGAGAAACTTTGCAAACATAAATTTGCAGAGCTGAACGCTCCCTTAGTCCCTTAGCCAATCAGGACACAGAACACAATGCGCGTTCATACACTGTGAAAAAAGCATAAAAACTGCAAAAACCACCTGTGAAACAGCGTGAACCACGTTATCGCGAGGGTTTTACTGTGTTTGGTTTTCCTCACAGATTGAAAAAGACATATTAGCTGAATGAATATCCCTAAGTTGACCGTATATTCATGTATGTCTCTGTGTTTGCACTGTGAGGGACTAGTGACCTGTCTGTGGTGTAAGTCTGGCTGAGATCGCCTTTCGCCTCCCCCCCTACCCAAAGCATTGTAGGTGGGTGGACGGATGGGCTTCCGCACGACTTTGTGGGACGCTGTCACATCGCCTCATTCAACATGAATGCAGCCTTCGGGGGGTCATCTCCCCTGGAAGTGGTTCTTGGCTGAGTGAACCAAAGCTTCCCGGGGTCCTTTTGTGACACCGAAGCGGTCTCGTCTGGAGCAGCCCTCCTTTTACGGTCAACTCCGGTAAGTCCATTCATTGTCGACCACAATCAGGTGCGATCAATGCAAAGACTTTACCTATAAGGCTTTAGACAGGAGCTTCCTTAACCTTTCAAGCATGAAAAAGTCCCAACTCAAAACCAACTAAACTCAGGTCGGAGCACAGAAACAAGAGCAACAGCCGGAACTCAAGTTATTTTTTGTCCTTGACACTTAAAATGCACGAATTCTCTTACTTTTATTTTGGCTTATGTGAAATAAAAATCACTCTAAGTGCACCTTTATATTATACTTAAATATTTAGGACAGCCAAAACCCTTCAAGGATTTCGACCAATCTAAGTTCTCACAGTGTTGACGAGCGTTCCGCCCGGAAACCCCACGGAGGCATTCGTCCCACTTGTCGGATTCAGCCGCGGCCTTCGGGCGTGTTGTTGTGTGTTGTGTCTCCCCCCTTTGATCTGCTGTTTAAAGTCGTTGCTCTTTGTGTCTCTGCTTCACTGTCCCTGACTGTGCAGCGTGTACTCAGGTAGTTTCGCAGCGCAAAGAGCCTTTGAAATGCAAATCTCGAATAGTGTGAGTGTGCGGATCTCCATCGTGTGTGTGAATTATTATTTTATTTTTAAGCTTTGGATCAAAATATTAAATAAAAAAGCAGCTGGCACACAGGCACAGTCAGATTGGTAGGAGAAGTACAAGAAAAAATCCACAGGGTCCCCCCCCCACTTTCTAAGCAGACACTCGTCTTCTGTATCATTTCAATAAACATGTTTAATATTCCTGCAGCACTGTTGTCCCTCATCGCGCTCATGCTCCGAGCATTGCTTTTGCACGCTGGATCTGGAGAAAGCGGCGTTCTCCGCGTTGTGTCCGTCCCATGTTGCACCAAGTCGAGGTTAAACAAGGTCTTCGCAAATGGAAGCAGCACAATGAAATGCTATTTCATGCAATTTCTAGTGATTTAAGTGAATATCTAATTCCATATTCTGCCAAGTATCAGTAAAAAAAAAAAGCCTATCACTGACGTTTTACCAAAACAAGCAGGCAAGCAGGTGAGGGCACAGGCCCCAAACACCGCTGCACAACATCCCCCTCGATTGCCACGAGACACCCTGAGTCCTGCCAATGCCGAGAACCAATGGAGGTCCAATTACGTGCGAAACCTTCAACCTTGTATTTAATATCAACAGCCTTTCCGAGCACATCTCCATCACCTCTTTGCAATGTAACCAGGACATCAGAGCGAACGTCATGTGTTTGTCAGACGCTGACGTTCACAGGAGAGAGCGCTCCTTTCTTTGCACACTGGCCATCACGTATCCTTGCCCACTTTCTGTCTCACCAGCAGCGGCATCACTAAGCATATAAAGACAACAAGCAATGGGCGACGGTGACTCAGTATCTTCCAATCCACGGGTTAGCGGTTCCATCTGCGCACCTGAACCCCCCCCCCCTCCCAAAACATTGACCTGTGGATCATCCATCCGTTTCGCTGATGCTTCTCCAAACATCTCTTCCAACCTTTCTGGTGCAGCAAGCACCATGACAACACTTTGCTCTATTGTTTCTGTAAAACCACCAGTCATCATAATGCACAAATATACAGCTCCTTCGTTTCAAAGACTGAAATTATTGACTGAAGTGCATTTGTTTTGTTTTTTTTGGGGACATTTAATGCATCTTCCAGCTCGGCCCCCGCCGACGTTGATGGAAACGCATCCAAACACTCTCCACATCATTTTCTTTGGGTTGGTCGACATTATCTTCGTTGGAGTGATTCAACACCCCACCCCCTCCGCCCCTTCATACAGGGCCTATTTTGGTCTGAAGACACATGGCTGCCTGTCACTGTCCGTTATCCCTGTGGTAGACTGATTACACAGGATAAGCAGCTCCAAGTGATGGATGCAGGACGCTCGTCACAACAGTTGAACAATGGATCATTTTCAGGGAAGAAGAAGACAGGCCGAGCACAGCGGGCGACGGAGCCGGCGCCGGATTAGCTGGTGATCCTTCTGCTTTGCTAATGCATCACCGGAGGTTTACCCTTCAGCACCGAAACTGAGGAAACACACAGCGAATCTGGCCGTTTGCAGGTCCTTCATCGCTCGCGCCCCGTCACGCAGCGTCCTGCTGGGATTCTGCGTTCGAATCATGCAAGGGACGCGATCGAAGGCGATGCTAATTCAGGCCCGACTTGCTGCTTTCGTCCTGCGAGCAGTGAATTACGGGCGACATCCTTGCCAATGACTTCAAACTGCCTCATTGTTTATTTCCTTGCTTTGTTGTTTTCTACGCGATTGACGGAGGAGCGGTCCGAAAAAACATGAAAAGCTCACATCGGCCCTAATAAAAGCTCCAGGTATTGGCAGGCATGAAAAGAACCGCGGCTCTCCCAACACCTGCTTGTTCCCTTATATTACAGCATGAAAGAGACGCACCAGCGAGATCGTGCGGCTAATAATAAGCGCCTGCAATGATGTTCATTGTTGTGTCGGTTTGTTTTTTTTTAAAAACAAGGCTACGCTTTATCGGCTTGGACAACATTATGTTCTCCGACTTGTTTGTGGGTTGCTGTAATTTCCCCTCGTCCTGCATCACCGTGACAACTCAATAGCGTGCCCCTTGCCTCCCGGTTACGACGGACGGGCGAGGAGGAGACGCGTCAGTTTCGGAACGAATTTTTATCGGAGCCCGGGCTGCCGTTTGTAAAAAAATATTGTGCTTTCAGAGGCGCGGAAGCTACAATTTAGGGTGACAGCTTATTCTGAAGTTGGTATTGTTCTGAAACTGGAACAAGAGAAGAAGAAAAAAAAAAGTGTTTGTAATTTATGGGTAAAGTCTCGCACTGACAACAGAAGGGTTGAGTCATCCTGGAGCCGCTCCCGGTCAAACGATAGTTTCCAAACATCATTTAATGAATGGTTGCTTTTAGTTGTTTCTATTTCTCTAACTCACACAACCCTTTGTTGCTCCCACCAGCTTGGGTATGTATGCTTTTTTTCAAAGAGTTTCGCCTTGTTAAATAATCTGAATCCCCCTCTCGCAGCCCCCCCCCTCCGCACACAAACTGCCCGCGTCTCCCCTTTTGTCGCCAGCCGAGGTTTAGCTCGGACTGAACCGGGTGCGGACGCTGGGAGGCCGGCGAGCAGACGACAGACCCGGTTGGCATCAATAGAACTAATTGTAAAACTAATGACTGTCTCGGCGGACGCTCCTCAAAGTGTTTGCCGCTAATCCGCCAGGATGGCAGGTGAGATAAGGAGTAATGAGCCGAGATTTAAGGTTATCTATCCGTGGCCGTTTGCAAGGAAGTGGTAATTATTCTCCCCCGCCTGTGATTTATTGTTTGTTGTGGGCTGATGTCCCCGTCCCCCCCTCACCTCCAGGGAGGGGGGGGGGACGGGAAATTTCGGGGAGCTTTCGGGAGCGACGCTGCGAGGGAGAGTTGGGACGCGTGAGGGGGAACACAAACTTTGTAGAGCGACAAAATTCAAATGGCCTTAAGAAGAGTAATACAGATGTTATGAACAGGAGTTGTCATGAACAGATTGAAAAACATGGTCAGATGGATGGAAGAAGAGGACCAAGGCTGTGTGCGAAAAATGCAACAAAGAATTTAAACACCATCAAACTAGTTCAAGTCTTAAAGGGATAGTCCACCCAAACAGTGATGTGCCTTCATTTTCTACTCACCCCCATGCTGAACCACACTCTGAAGCACTTTTCTGACGTCTCAAATGCAGCTGGAGATCTTTCAGGTTTCTTGTTATCTGCCCACGTTCAA
>JAUESF010055649.1:0-15757 GCA_032274765.1 Malacoctenus tetranemus | reverse complement strand
GTGTGTGTGTGTGTGTGTGTGTGTGTGTGTGTGTGTGTGTGTGTGTGTGTGTGTGTGTGTGTGTGTGCGCGCGTGCATGCATGTGTGTGTATTAGTGACACTGAGCATGTTTTCCAGTTTGTAACCTGTCTGTGTGTCCCGCCCTCTCCTGTGTTTGTCGTGCAGAGGAGGCATGCACTGCGCTGTTACTGCCAGGCCATGCAGGTGTACAAGGAGAGGGGCTGGTCTTTGGCAGAGGATCATATCAACTTCACAATCGGTCGTCAGTCTTTCACCCTTCGCCAACCAGAACACGCTGTCACAGCTTTCAGGCAGATCTTGATCAACGACAGCCAGCAGACTGCCACGCAGCAGGGGGCCTTTCTCAGAGAGTACCTCTTTGTTTACAAGGTAGATAAAACTCGTGTCTACCTTTTGTTCTTTTCTTCATCAATACTTTATGATGCACAATGGCCGTTCAATGAAACCATGAGATGATTTGTAGAAAGAAAGCAATTCATTTATCCAGCTAAATTGGGGGCGAGACCTGACTGCCCACTTGAAATAAACAGATCCATGCCAGTGTACAGCTGTGTGTCTGTGTCATTCAGAGTGTGATCGGGCCTCAGGAAGCCAGCCTCCCCCAGCTGCCTCTGCCCTGCATTCACAGCTCGGCCACAAGGGTCTACTTTGGACATGAGCGTCGACTTGCAGAAGGTAACTCACTGATTTTGTCCTTTCTCCATGTTACAAACAGTATGAACAAGAAGGCCTCTTCTCCCTTTGATGACTTCCACCATGTACCTTCCTGTAGTTTGTTTTTCGAGCTGGAACACTTTATTGACTTGATGAAATGTGTATTTAGGCATTCTGATCACTCCCTTCGAGGCAGTGTTCGAGTTCTGTCGCTACAAAAAAAGTAATGTGTTACTAGCTCAGCAGTGGAGACCAAGGTTTGTGTGTTAATATTGAAGATGTGTCCATGATGTATTTGGCTAACTGTCACTTTTTGGCTTTGGAATAATGCTTGAAGAAATGATCTGTGTTTCAGCAGTGTTATCCTGCCTGGTGTTATTGAGAGGCTTCTTTTTCCTGCACAATTATGTTGATACCTAAAATGCTCCTTTCTTTTTGATGAGAGAGATGGTAAAATCCCCGTAAGGAAGTCCAGCTTTTAAAACATGTGACACTAATGCGTTATTTGACCAAGAGCATTTAAGTTGTTGTTTCTTGCTGGTTTACGGTACACACAAACGAAGCCCAAACCTCTGTGTTGAGAGCACTAAAGTGTGATGTAGCAATGTTCACAAGTAATCGCCCGACTCTGCTTTGGAATTGTTTGACTCCTGCAGGAGAAAAGCAGGCAGCCACTCACGTATCGCTGGATCAGGAGTACGACCAGGATTTGTCGACTGTGTGGTGTCGTCTGGAGGAGCAGCTCGTAGCTTTTGCCAACGGTGGAAGTCTTCCTGCGAACTTTCAGCCCTCTCAGTCCTGTCTGAACAACCAGACAGACAACCTCCGTCACCCAGTAGCAGTGGTGGAGGGTAAGATTTAGTCTGGAGTCTATCGTGGCATTTTTTTATCGACATATTTGTCACATCTAAAACATTGAAAAGATTCGCAAACTCAAAACGGCGATCATTTTGTGCTCTATGTAGTGATGACTTATTCAATCATGAACTGTGCTTGCTTAATTTCCTGGGTGTCACATTGGCTGTTTCTGTCGCGCCAGAGCCAATCATTGTGGAGGTGACATTCAGAAACCCTTTGAAGGTTTCTCTGAAGCTGTCCAACCTCTCGCTCCTCTGGAAGTTTCAAGCCGACGGTACCAAGGAGACAAAAGAGACGTCAGGAGTGACCATCACCAATGAGGACACCTCAGCTGAAGGGGTAAAAAAAAAAAAAAAAAAAAGCAGGCCCGGATTGGTGAAGGAAATAGAAACGAACAATGGTAAATAATAAAAGAGGTCTGTCTTTGTTTCATTGTCGTCTCAGGTAACTCGGATGGATTGTGTTGTCACGACTGAGATCATTCAGGATTTTCACATGGGTCCAGAAGAAATCAAAATTGTAAGTTGTTTAATAATGGTCCACTGAAGATGAGACATCTGGTGTAATTTAGTATAACTTAATATCATTATATACACTGAGAGTCTTTGCCCAGCACTCAGCTTTTCGAGAAAGCGAATGACTTGCTTAATGTGAACATCTTGTGTGAGGACAAAGTGAATTATTTTGCAGCCTCAGATGGGTGTCTACACTTTATTCATACAACTGCATCTTAGCTAGGACATCTTAGGGTTTCATATGAACTGTACAATAGCTAAAGAGACATTCAGACGTCCTCATTTTCAGCCATTTCAGAGTAATGACAAGCATGCATCGACTGTCCTTCTCCATCCCTGCTGGTCCTCTATGGTGTGTCTGCCGTGTTACTTTGTTAACAACCACTCGCTTTGATCTTAGGCCCGACTGCGCCTGCTGCCACATAAAACTGGTCTGATGAACATCGTGGGGGTGATGTACAGCTTGGCAGCAGCTTCCTCTGGGGAGATGCCGCCCAGCACTGAAGGTGAACTCTTTTGTCCCCCAAATATGTTACAATGTCTGGAGGAATGTTGCAGCACTCACAGCTGGAGATGTCTGTCTTTGCGCAGCCCATCAAGCAATGGATCTGATGGTCCGTGGCAGACAGGATCTGAAGATCCAGGGACCCCGACTGAATCTGACTAAAGAGGACAAGATGGTGATTCGGCACGGTCCAGATCGCCGCCTGGATCCTATCATAACACCACCGATGCCTCTGATGGAGGTACTATTAGAGAGAGAGTGTTCAGCACAGAGGGGAATGCTGCTCTCCAGTAATTGGGGGGGTGGCTTTCCAAAAATGTATAAAAGGGAGAAATTTAGGGGGGTGTTGGGCTGGTCATCCAGCTGTTCTGATGCTGGGAATGTGTGTGTCTGTTTCTCTTGGACTCAGGTCTTCTTCTTGCACTTCCCTACTGCCCTGCTGTGTGGTGAGATCCGAAAAGCCTACGTTGAGTTCTGCAACGTCAGCGGCGTCGCTTTGTGCGGCCTCCGTGTGGCATCCACGCACCCCGATTTCTTCACGTTCGGCAGCCAAGCGACCACGCCCTCAACGCCAATCAGCCCCACCTCGGCTATAAACTGCTCGGCATATAAAACGTTAGCCACCCCTGTTCTGCCCGGCTCGGTGGCTGCGGAGGTGTCAGTCGCAGCTGAAACGTTCAGCCACCCATCCAGCGTAGTGGTGATCCCAATAAAAGGCAGCACACTGCAGCCGGGGGAGTCTGTTCAGCTGCCGCTGTGGCTCAGAGGACCAGACCAGGAAGGAGTGCATGAAATCAACTTCTTGTTCTACTATGAAAGTGCAGATAAAGGACCCGAAATCAGGTAAAACTTTGTTACTGCTCATTTGTACACATATTTTCTCTCCACTGGCCTTAAAGCTTTTGATATAATCTGGATGTATAGCAAGCAATTTCTTTGGCATACACATTCAGCTGGTATTTTGAAAGGAACGCTTTCAGAAAGTGAGAGAATTTGAAGCGTCTGCACTTTCTTGAACTTTATTTGTTTTCCCAGGACCCAAGAGGTGTCACCATTTAGCTCTGTCAACGCATGATCCCTCCCCCTTCAAAGATGCATCATTACTGCTTTTTTTAAACATTAAATACTTTAACTGAGTTGAAAGCTCACTTTTTTTTTTTTACCTCATAGGAGGAACAGCTGTGGAAGATCTGATTAGTGACTCCTGTTTTTCTTGTTTTCCCTCACGGAAAGTCATCGGGTGCTGCGTCACACAGTGTTCATCTGTGCCAGTCGGTCTTTGACGGTGCAGGCGTCAGCCTGCCGCAGTAGCGTCCCTCCTCATCAGTGTCTGAATGACAAAGGCAGCGATGGAACGCTTGTCTTCATTGACGTGGAAAACATCAACGCGGTGAGTCGCGCGACGTGCCTTCAACAGTGCGACTGGTCAAGCTGATCCAACTGTGTTCGCTCAGCTTTTGCCTCCCTGCTCCTTCGTTCCCGTCAGAGTGAAGGTGGCCTGCGGGAATTCCACATCGTCCAGGTGTCCAGCAGCAGCAAGCACTGGCGCCTCCACAAGTACATCAACCCAAACAAGGACAAAGGTCCGTGCGTGTTTGTCTTGGCAGTTTGTTCACTGCAGTGTGCAGCATTTGTAAGACTGACAGCTGAAAACCCTTCCTTTTTTCATGGTTCTCTTATAGATCAAACTTGCAAATTAGTCTCCAACAACGTTAACAGTGTGACTTTCAAACAACGTGCAATTTCCATTGAGAAACATCAAAATGTCGAAAAGCAGCTAGTGTACGAGTTTATTTTATTTGCGGTGAATTCACACTATTAAAACATTGCATGTTCAACCAAGGTCCAGTCTGGGCCCAAGCTGTCCTCTCAGAGACGTCCACACAACTGTCCGAACATGCCTGTGTGATCAGGACGCTGTGCTGAGGGTTGTTGGCTTGTTCAGAGATGCAGGCTCAACTTATGTACGTGTGTTTTTTTCCCCCCTGCTTTTTTTTTATGACTTTGCAACAGGAAAAAAATCCCCCCAGTATGTATTTTTCATCCTTAGGGATAATTTGTGTGGGGGAGTTGTTTTTTATTTATGAGAAAAACTGACTTAATTGAAGAATAAGTATGTAAAGTATCAAAATAAAGGAGAAGGGAAGCACCGCGAGTTCATCGGGGATGTGCTCGAGCCTTGAGATCAACATGCAATCCAATGTTTATGCATCTTTTATGATGCACCACTGTGAGCGATGAGGTTGCTTTGCGCTACGTTTGCCAAAGAAGCCTTGTTTCAGCACCAGCCTGGCTGATCTGAATCTTGACCACTGCTTGTGCCGTCCTCTTTTCCCCCCTCCAGACTGTAAACTCAGCAACAGAGAAAGAGCCAAGCTGTGTTTTCGGGCCACCCGGTGTAAACCCCTTCAAGGTAGCCTCAACAAATGCAAACAGCCGCCATTGATATTAGTTGTCCATATTACAAATGGATTTGATTTGCTTTGTTTGTTGTTCCCAGCGACCTCAGAAACCCTCGTGAAATACACGTTTGCTGACCTGAATCTAGGAAACGAACAGGTAAAAGACAAATATTGTGGGGGGGGGGCAAGTGATTCTAATGGACCTCTCATCACCCAAAGTGTGGAAACACAATGGAAAAGACGCAAACCAGAACAAAACAAATGCAACGTCTCTTTGGCCAAAGCTTTTTGTCCAATTGACCAATGCAAAGTCAAGTTACTGTATATTGTGCGACAAAAGAAACAATGTATTTGAACTCAACCAAAAAACACTGTTCCATTTTCATAGCCAGAGCTTGTAATTATTCACTGATGCAAAGTAGAAATCTTTGTTGTCTTCAGGTAAATCAAAATCAGACATTACTGGAAAATAGCAAATGATCTGCTGACCTCTGTTAATCAGTTAAAAGTCAACTCCTCAGTGGAAACGGGGTGCGTGTACTTGAAAAGATGTGTTTCTTGTCCAACTAACTCGTCTCACCCTGCCTCTGTCAGATCATCAGCTCTTCCACTCCCTGTGGCGATTTCTTCTTCCGCTGCTGTCAGATTTCGGACCTGCAGCAGGCAGCCGGAACTTCGTCAAAGCCGGCATTCAGCAGCAAGAGTCAGGGGGCTGTGCCCACCGACAGCAGGGGCTCCAACGTCGTCGGGATCGCCAAGAAGTGCAACGAGCTGGACCTCAACATCATCGTCCTCTGGAGGGCACGTTCGACCTTTTATGAGCTGAATTCATTCCAGCTCGCCTCTGAGTGGCTGCAGGACAGCGTTTATCCTCCCCGTGACTTCTGGCTGCCAGAATGATGTGTCAAAATCATTCAATAACACCCAATTAAAATGTTGAAACAAAAAACGTCACTGTAACATAAATCAGTGACAAGCTTTAACTTCTAAATAATTAAATACTTGAAGAATAAAAAACAATTCTAGTCCAAATCCCTTAAGCTGCGACGATGGAGGATGGAAATGTTGCTGTAAAGTCACAAATTGGCCTGTTATCAATGAGAGAAAGACAAAGATGAGTGCTTGCATGATGTGTTGGGCTGCTCTTGTGTGTCCAGGCCTACATTGTGGAGGACAATAAGCAGCTGATCCTGGAGGGGCAGCTCCATGTGGCACTGCAGACCATCGGCAAAGAAGCTAATTCTCTGACCCAAAAAGAGGTACAGCCGGCGCTTCCACTCACCAGACCAGTCACCGCAGCTTTATGCTGCAGGCAGAACTGGACCCCCCTGTGGGTCCCCTTGGGACACATGCTTAACACTTGATCAGCAATTCCAGCAATTAAAAGCGCACCTGTTTGTGACATCAGTCAAACAGTAATGCTGACAACTTGTTATTGAGCCGACCACATTTCATTAGAACTTAGAACCCTGAATGATTTAATCTTATTCAAGAACAATCTGAGGTTTTATAGAAAAAGGCAAAATCGTTATACATCCCTTTGCAAGAAGCAGCTCCATTTACAGCTGAAGCATTGTGTCCTGGTAAAGTAGAGGGAAAGCCCTGGTTATTCACATGAGATGGATTTATTCCATGCGTTCATTTTCCTCTGCCTATCCTGAACTAGGTCAAAGGGCAGTGTAGAACATAGAATATGGTCTCACTGAAGTTTGTCACAGAATAGTGATTTTTTTTAACCAAAGGCCATTAAATGAAGTACCAGGACAGTGATCTTGTGCAACATTTTGACGTTTCTGTGTTGTTTCATTGCCAGGACGATCAGGAGATGGTGCTGCTGAAATTCAAATCAGAGCTTCCGTCTCCGGTGGCTCCGCACTCTGCAGAGCTTTCCCAGCTGATCAAAATCAACCTGCACTACCCTGAAACCTACACACACCCATTTGGACAGAACAGGTGAGTCGTTCCTCTCCTCCACGATCCCCCGTGAGCCCCAATTGGTTACTGGCCTGAAGGGCGGGTTCCAAAACAGAATCAGAATCAGAAAGGGTTTATTGCCAAGTGCGCTTCTACATACAAGGAATTTGTTTTGATGTGGTTGATGCAATAGAGCAAGGGTCCTCAAATACAAATCTTGAAGGTCCACAATTGGTTTCTTCACACAAGCATGGGTCCATTTTTTAATGTCGGTCAAGCAAAAGGTTGGTCGAAGGTGGTAAAGGTGGTTTTCTTTTGTCTAAACAAAAATACACATTCAGCGTGGTCAGTGCAAAGTACTGCAAAGAGTCGGGTTCTTAGATCCTCTGATTCCTTCTCTCCTGCGGACACGGAGAAGAGTCTCTCTCTCTCTCTCTATGTATAACCGGGTGTTCTAACTAGTGTATTTGGTTGCATCAAGTTGGCACATTGGTGCTGCGCTGCACTATTTCAGGGACCCTGTTCAGTGTGACGCTTCGTCAAGTTCTACAACTTCTGCTTGTTCAGTGTCGGGTCTTTTCCATCACTGTCTGCACTGGAGCGTAACCCGACTGAAGATGTTCACTCTCCACACGTGTTTACAAACCCCGAGTGTGGTGCGGCACCGCATTCTGCGTATGTGTCGGATAAACAAGCTGTTAAGGCAGGATGCAAAACTATATTTGGACAAAACCTCACAGCAGTTCACAGCATGAAGTGTTGGGCTCAAAGTGGGTGTGTTACATGTTAGTTTGGCAGCGATTCACCAGGAAGGTAACCTGCAGCGTCTCTGTTTTCCAGACTGTGTTTGGTTCCCGTCACTCTGACTCTGTCCAACTGCTCCTTGGTGTATGTGGACGTCATCATTGACCTGAGACACAAAAGCACAAGGTAACTATGAGCGTGAATTCTACACGTTGCTGCAGTTCGAGGGTGACACAACAGTGCAAGCCACCACAGTCACAGACAAGTACATGTTAATTTGAGTGGCGTGTAATAATGGAAGACTCTGCGATAAATGAAGGAAGAGCTGAGCATGAGTCGAGCACTTTCCTTGTCACCATGAAGGGTCATTTTCGGTTCCTGTCAGCACCTCCACCACTTTCAGCATCAGTGTGATCTGGATTAACAGCCAGGACCTTCCAGACAATCAGAACTCAAAAAGTTCCCGGAATAGTGTGTGGTAATGGGACTGATTTCCTGTAGGCTGAGCCTGTCTAACACACCGCAGTTGGTTCTCAGAGGCTGAAAGGAAGGCCTGAACCTTTCTCTGGAAACAATGACACTGTGTTGTGTGTCTCACCAACATGTGCAGGAAATCACACCAGACTGTGGTGCTGAGGTGCATCATGGGAGTTTGTGTTCCGAGGCTCTGTTGTTGTAGTTCATGTTGTCAGAGCCTTGAGTCAGACGTGCTGCCTCTGTCTTCAGCTGCTGCTCGCTATTGTCTCAACTATCCTTTTGTCCATGTCTGTTGCAGCCCCGAGTCTCTGGAGGTCCACAACACGTTTGCTTGGGTGGGAAAGACTCAGCATAAGCTTCAGCTGAAACCGCAGGAGGTGATGTTCCTCAGTCTGCAGGCCTGCTTCCTGCAGGCAGGCGTGTACAACCTCAGCACGCTGCGGGTCTTTGCCAAGCTGGCAGAGCAGCACGCCACCAGTGAGACGAGTCAGCTGACAGCCAGCCCTGCTCTCATCATCATCAGCAGTGCCTGAAGGCAGCCGGCATGTCGGACCGAGTGCTCTCGGGTCTTGCTTGCGAGAGCACCAACCACCGCTCCTGAACAGGAGACCCGTTTGCTGTCACATTTGGTGAAGACGTCGCCACCGGAAGGCCGACCGATGTGCTGAGCATCCAAATAAAGTGGTTGTTGGGCTTTTCTTTCACCAGATAGCCGTCATTTTCACTCATATCTTCCTTTGACCTTGTCAACTCTAACCATGAAGAAGTTGGACTTTGTCCCATCCGCAAGTTTCCTTTTCACTCCTCTGTCGCCTGCACTTCAAAGGCCCAGACTCAAAAGGAAAAAGGCTGCGCCTCACTTGGACAAACGTGCTCCATCACACTATCACATCTGTCGAGCGTGTGAGCGAGTGTCTGTGTGTCTCTGTCCGAGCAGAACCACACTGCTCCTCCAACAGTTCAACGACTATCCTTTGAAAGCGTCTCGAGGGGGCAAGCACAGCGGTCCAGTCGGTTAACTGTGAAGTCGTTCCCATCCCTCGTCTGGCTCACCTGTCCTCATAAAGAGCCCGCAGTTCACCTGTGGGCGTCGCCCTGTTTCTGTGGTTACACTTTGGTAGAACACTTGAGCCATTTTCGTATGCACGTTCGGTTCTTTTCCAGACTAATTGACTAACTTGTGTCCGTAGCCATGTGGTCGTGATTCGCTTCTCGTATGCACTTGAGAACATCTTTTCTGAGAATTATATTTATATATAACAAATAAGATGTAAATAGACAATATAAATGTAACTGACTTTGATGAAAGCCTGAATTTACTGAGATGATTGTCATTCATGTACATATATATACATGACATAAATTGTCTGAGGTAACATCGTGGTCTTGTTTTCACTTTTGTTGAATTGCTGTGTGACACACACCAACAAACATGGAGGATTTCACTGGGACAGTTAGACTCACTGCACTTTCGTTGACTGTGAAACTTTGTTGTACTCAGTGGGTTTGGTTCAGTTTGGTTTGTTGGATTTTGGGGTGTTACATCCTCGTGTCTTCCTGCATCCCACAGAGTGTTTTGGGGGTATTTTTTAGTGTGTATTTGGACACCTGCTGCCTTTAGCTCCATTGAAGTGCAGGCTGCTGCCTCATGTCGAACCTCACCGTGCCGCCGACGCACTACGGTACCATTCTTTGCCACCCAGCTGGCCCATCGGCCTCTTGCTGACCACCTTCGGTGCTCGGACATCTCCTCCGGCCCTCACACACGCACAGAGATTTGAGGTTTGTTGACACCTCACGTTCTCTAACCTGTTGTCCTCTGTCCGTCCTGCTGTGTCCCTGCCACGTCCTCTAAACCCTCAGCTCCATCACATACGCACAGCAGTGAGTGCGGTCAGGTTCACTGATCTGCTTTGTCGAAGTGGACCTGCGAAATTTTACTGTTCTTACCATGATGTGTCACCCCTCCATCGGTGGTGCTGTGTCCTTTATGATGCGGCACTTACTGAACCAATTCAAGTTAACCTGAACATAATAAATGGAAATGGTGAAGGTGGATGTTGCAGCAACAACTTCTGCGTCTGTCTGTCTGTCATCATTGGGAGAATGCCAACGCCAGTTCCATTCAGGTGAATACATGCAGCATTAGCTCAAATGCCAATGCTATTGTCTCAGTGCCTCAGCTGAGCAACAGATGATTTGTTGATGATTTGACATGAAGTGGACCTCGGCCTGCTCACGAGTTCCCTTTAAACTGAACCACTGAACATACAATGGCACACAAAGAAGACGCCTGGTTCCTTCCTGAAGGACATCAGGACAAGTGTTTGGACTCGCTGTGCCTCGGTGACACAAACTGGGCGTTACTGTCACCCAGGACTCTGTTGCTTCACCGTCAGAACAGCTCCACAGTGACTTCCGTTACCAGCTTGAAGCATTCTTTAGCCAAATGCACTCTTCACAACAGAACAAAATGATATCAAGCTAAGACGTGAGACCGTAAAATTAGTTCAAATTAACATTTGGTCATGTTCACTTGTCATTCATTTGTCCAGCCCCCATTGTCCTGTCTCACTCCAAACTTAACAAAATGTTGGGTTGTTTTTTTTTTTGGTTGGTTGGTTGTTGTTTTTTTTACAGATGTGTCACGTTCAAAAGTTTGTAAAAGCCTCTGAGCTATAATCCATCAAAAACATCTTATTAGAGCCAATCAAAAAGAAAGCTTTTATTTTGAAAGTACAGGGTTATGGGTTTTAATGGGAAACCGCTCCTACAAGCTGTGTATCGCCTGAGTGTTAATTAGATGCATTTGACTCCGAAGTGGTCACACCGTGACAGTCTTCATGCTGTCTGAAATCAAACCACAGGTTGGGAACACTTCATCCAAAGGTTCTGTACTGAGAGGTAAAAACTGTTTTATGAGCCACTGATAGCAACGTGTTGCTGCTGTGGATTAGCAGTCATTGTGACAGCCTCCATATGTTTTCTGTCTTGGTGAGCGGCTTTCAAGCTGGCCTGAAAAACTCACTTACCACAGGTTATCATCAGGTGAAGTGGTGCACAGTGAGGGCTGTACAGGATGGACAAGAGAAAGAGAGAAGGGAGGAAAGATGTGGGGTTAGAGAGGATGGTAGTGGTGGGGGGGGGTACTAATTAAAGAGTTTCTCAGTTCTTAGTTCTGTCTGAGTGCTTTATGCTGCATAATGACTGATCACATCAGCCTGCATTCATCTCGATTTGACCTCTGACATGTTTCACTCAAGAACATTTAATATTCTTACTTCAAACCCCCCGTTCATTTTTTTACTGTCTATTCTCATGGTCTTTTATAATGCTAACGCATAATTAACTTATAGTAAACAAAACAAAATAACCAAACCATCCCTTCAAATGCTGATTGTAAAGATGATCTAACAAAATTGTCATATTTTCACACTGTATCTCACTACTGTGACATTGTGAGAATCCCAGCTTTCTTTCAAACATCATCTGACCAGAGCTGTGAGTGAGTGACAGTCAGCTCACGTCAGCACTGATGAAGGAATCAGAGGAACACTGTGTGTGTGTGCGTGCGCGCGTATGTGTGTACAAGTCATGACAATACAAAGGTGTTTAAAATAAATGGAATTTATTAAACTTTCAAACAAACAAAAAAGAATGAAAAAAGTGCAGATTCTGGGAGAATAAAAAAAGAAGGTAAGCAGCTGGACTCAGCCGTGACAAACGTCCTGCTGCTGTGGACAGACGACAAGAGTCCCTGAGGACCTGACTTGCAGCTTGTGTGACACTCACGCAGAGGAGGAGATCAGGAGTCCTGCTGCTCTGCGACAGCTTCATAATGTGGAGGCTTTGCATAGAGACAGTAGTGCTGTGTCATGAAGAGAATGTCGAACACCACAGACACCAGGCCCAGGCCGAACTTCGTTGGGTCGCCGAAGATCAGCTGCCACTCGTCTGAGGGGGAGAAACATTAAGTCAGGACGCTGTCAGATGGACAACGTGGTTCATGTGATTCATCACAAACATCCAATCAACAAGTTCCAGCAATTTAAAGGGAAGTCTCTGCTGTTTTGTCTTGGTCCCCGACACTTGCAGGCAAGTTGCAGACATTCTCCTGCTGCTAATACTTCCTTGTCTGCCACGCTCAGACATGCATGGTCTGCTGTTCTGATGCTACAACCACTGTCGGCAGACCAACCAACTAACTGGTGGAAGCGTTTGCTCGTCCTGCAGCAAGCGAAAGATGAGACGATGTCCCCAAAACGCCGCAGCCAGCTCGGTGCGTTGCTGCTGGAAATGCCGTGTCGGGACCCTGGTGGCGTCAGCTGGAAGCTGAGGGAAAGTTACCGTTGTTGTAGGACTGCAGGACCATCTGCGCGATGCTGAAGATCCCCCCTGTGAAGTCCAGCAGCACGTTCCCGATGCTCCAGCCCTCCGTACTCTGCCTCCTGTAGTTCATGTACGCCTGCAGGACACAGCAGCAACACAGCAGTGACCGTCTGTGCGTGCGTGCGCGCACACACACACGCACACGCACACACACACACACACACACACACACACACACACACACACACACACACACACACACACCTTGAAGCAGACACAGACAGACAGACAGACAGACAGACAGACAGACAGATAGACAGACAGGCACGCACGCACGCACGCACACACACCCTGAAGCAGACACAGACAGACAGACAGACAGACAGACAGACAGACAGACAGACAGACAGACAGACAGGCACACACGCACACACACCCTGAAGCAGACACAGACAGACAGACAGACAGACACACACCCTGAAGCAGACACAGACAGACAGACAGACAGACGTTTTGATACTTGAGCATGTCTCATGTCTTCATGAGGTTTTGCTCTCTATGAGATGGAATTTTGCAATTCAGTTAGTTTTCGTTTGTTCTTTGAGCAGATTTTGTACTTTTTATGTTTTTAATGCCAAAGAATTTAGTTTTTATTTCTTTTTTTGCATTTTTCTTTTTTCCCTCCATTTGTTTCACATTTTTTGTGAGTTTAAGAGCAAGAAGCTGATGGATGAAACTGTGTCAGCAGCTTTGCTGCTATCCGTTACGGCTCTTCTCAGATGCAGTTCCTGTGATGGCCAACTGCTGTCAATGTGTCAGAAAAGAAATTTTAAAGACAGACGTGCTGTCAATCAAAGTGTTACTGAGGCGACTGATGGACAGCTACCTCTGTTTTTTTCCCCCTGCATTTGATCGATTCCTTGACCAGACAATATTTCACACGTCATTGTTCATCTGTTTGTACTCGCTGTCCACACCAAACCTCCTTGATGTTTCTCCTTCATGTGACTGACCTGTGGAGCATATTTGATGAGAGTAACTGCCAGCTTGATGTAGGAGAGAAAGTAGAGGTAGTCCAGCCACGTGATCTTCCCGGCAACAGCAACAAACGAGCTGACCAAAGCAAAGGTCCAACCAATCACCAACAGAACCACGGCCGTCCAGGAGAGCCTCTGAGTCCCCCTCTGGAAGACAGACCATGCCAAAGATGGCACATATATAAGCTCGTGTTATGTTGTCCTGAGCAACATGAATGCATCAACAGTTTGGATGTAACATTTACTGGAACACTGGCATTTAAAGACGACCACACAAACAGAAGAGTCATTTGCTGCATTAAGGTGAAACTCGAATGACTATGCGTCAATGAAATGATGATGTTTGGCCTGTCGCTGCTCGCTGCTAAAGACGACCACAGAGCAGCTGTGGTGTCCTTGGCCTTCTGCTCTGCTCGGGCAGCTGTGGAAGCACATCTGGACTTTTGTGAAGACCAAACAAGCAAAGTGTGGTTAGGCTGAACTGGGGTCCCAGTCAGTAGAAAGGGAACTCTGGTATCGTCCATGTACATGTCGGAGGCCTTCTGATTGTCCAGCAAACTGAGATGTGAAACCAAACGAGCATTTGCTACGACTGAGTGACATCGTTGGGACACCGACAAGACAGCTTGGACCAGTTGATGTGGTGGAAATGTGGACAAAATGAAATGAAGGGGTGAATTTCTAGACATCGTCCGTAGACTGGAACCGAGTCCCCGTCCCTCCCATTGTGAAAGTGCCCGACTCTTTCTGACAATGATACGTCCCCATGCTGCTGGATCAGCATTCAGGACGCTCACCTCGTACAGAGCAGCCTGGATGACGTAAACCAGACAGAGCAGGACGGCGTGGAGGCTGAAAAAGACATCATTAGCACTGACGGGGTTAATCCCATTTGGGTTCGTCTTCAAAAACTCCTCCTGTAAGGCAAAGACACAACACACACATGAGATTAAGGGAAAAAAAAAAAGGTTACAGGTAAAGGGACAATAACAATGTCAGCAACACTTCTCAGAGAGTTTCGTGACCCTGAGCTGCCAACTGGTCACACGTGAGGAGTCCAACTGTGGCAGGTAGAAATGTGACACCAGAGCAGAGGTGGTGGATGGAAACTTTGGGTGTACCATCCCTTTAAGGTCAAGGCCACACCCCTAATGAAGGCACAGTGCGCTGCTGCCTTTACCTCTCGTGCTTACCCTGTGCCTACCCTGACTGCACACCCACAAGAAGTAGAAACAAAAAACAGCAGTGATGGTTCGTACACGCACAAAAAGGAAACGTGTATGTGGGACTTTGGCTGGTCAGCTTCCAAAAAACACAAAAAAGTGGTGAGATGATTTTGTTCAACAAATTCAGCACGTGTGCATGGTGGCCATGATGCCCCATGGAGCCCCTGCTGTTTCATCATCATCATCATCCACACGGGGGCAGTGTGGGGATTTTACAGCTGCCCACTCTGGGGACTTTTTCAGGAAGTCTGTTTGTCTCTCAGAGAGCGCTGGGTCTGTGAGGACCGTACGCCCATCAAACAATAAAACTACAACATGGTGTGGGCTCACCTTCACACTGGGCACCCAAAACAGCCCGGTATTGAAGACGCTGTAGGCCAAGAAGCCTGTGAGGTTGAGAGCGAGGAAGTCAAAGTTGAGACCTACAACACTGAAGACAAAAAACAACCAAAAAAAAAAAACAGGTGTCATTGTTGACATTCTGCTCATTCCAATGAGCCTGCCAGAAGGCACAACACCATGGCAAAAACACTTGAGGCTGAAAATGCTGCAGGACAAGGTGGCACGCCGGATGCTGCCGGTGGTGAGCCGCCCTCTGACAGGCTGCGGGGAGCTTTGGCCGTACCACACAGAGGGTGACTGGCGCAGTGAGGCCAGAGCTCAACGGACGGGAACCCCACCTTTTCCTTCTCCAGTTCTCCCAGGCTTGTGGATAGAAAGAGACTGACCAGGCCAGGAAATAGATCCAACCAATCACTTGACTGACGACTGACAGCGCATAGCTGTGGATGACCAAGAAGCGAATCCTCACCGACGTACTGGAGGACGAGACACAGAGCACAACCCTCCTGAACCATAGAACGAGTGCACGGTGCTCACAATAAAATCAGGCTTACAGAAGGCAATGCGAGTGAACTCTTTGCTGTCTTATTCGTTTCATGGGTATGGCTGAGGGTGAATCCATGTATTTTCTTTAAAGGAATAGATCACCCAAACAATGATGTACCTTCATTTTCCACTCACCCCCATGCTGAACAACACTCTGAAGCACTTTTCTGACGTCTCAAATGCAGCT
>JAUESF010055432.1:0-15801 GCA_032274765.1 Malacoctenus tetranemus | reverse complement strand
GTGTGTGTGTGTGTGTGTGTGTGTGTGTGTGTGTGTGTGTGTGTGTGTGTGTGTGTGTGTGTGTGCGTGCGTGCGCGCGCGCGCGTGCGCGAAGGCTCTCAGGTGTCTCTCATAACTGCCGTCCTCAGATGACCACAGAGGGTGAGAAACCAGCTCTGACCTTGGTTTCAACTTGTGGGAAACGCCGCAATCATTTCAGGGGGACTGCGGCTGGAACGCTGGCAGATAAACAACACGAGGAAGAACGCGTTTAGTGGTCGACTGGACTTAAAAAGTTGTTCTCGGGCTTCACCTTCCCGGGGTTGAGGACAAACAGCCTCACTTTCGGCAAGAGCTGGCAGCCTCCTCCACCGTCTTCCAACCCCTGACAGGGCCGATACATTAGCAGAGCATCAAGGCAAAGTGGGTGGCAATTGATGGTTTTGGTGTCGCTCCATTAAACACGTGAGGACTCTTCACTGGCTTACTGGCACCCGGCTTCATCTTAATAACGCAAAAAAAAAAAAATGGAGTTGGGGCCCTGCCAGACGATTTTATCACTACCAGCTGGTAAACAAGCCCGTATAACTCAAGTGTTTCCTCCACTTTTAATCAGAGGATTGAATAACTTACAGCTTTATGAAAGGATCCATTTGGGATACAGAAGATGATGAAGGCTGTCGCAAAGTCATTCCTCCTGAAAGGAATCGGCACACGAGAGAGAGTGAGGAGGGGAAAAAGGATGAGCCCGATCAGCCTCGGAGTTCAGTGGGAGACGACGCGGCAGGACGTGACTGGCGGGTGGTGGGAACAATCATCAGCTCGTTAGCCTGACTCGTTTCACTGAGCCGAGACGGTTCGATTGATTTGAGTCATTGGCTCATAAGAAGCGTTTTGTGCATTCCTCCATTATCTCGCCCTGTGTGGTACAATTACAAAGCAGGAGCTAGTTAGATAGATGTTAAGGTGAGGGTGGGAACAACTCACTCGTTGGAGGTGTGATTTTGGAGTTTTCGTAGTCTTCACGTAACTTGAGCGCCCTCTGGTGGTGGTGTTGGTATAGCGAATAACCCTGGAATATCAGAGAGAATGTGGAAACTCGACACAGAGAGGCCCCCACCCATAGCCTCCCAAACCAAGGAACCCCTCACCGTGAGGCGAGGGCGTCAACCACTCCACTGCCCCTCAGCAGAGAGTATGCTCATGAACCATTCATAACAGCAGGTGAGTCGGAGCCAGGAAACATCAAATCTATGTGGGACTGTGATCATAAAGGACCAGGAGAGGCCACCTTTGATCTCGGACCGCTCCAACTGCTCCAAAGAGCCGGGGTGAGGTCGAGGCTTCCTCCTCATTTTCAAGCTAGCTTCCAAATTCAAAGCACATCGGCAGGGGAAACTAGTGTGCCACTACACCCGTCACTGCCAATTTAATTCTGCCAAGTGTTTCAGCTGTGTTTGCTCATCATATTAACTGCCCACCAACATGTTTGGTCCAAACAAGATCAAAGCCATCAGAATCTGTTCCTTGATGTTGATTTAGGAAGTTCGCAACAGGGCAGCATGCAAACCCAGCCATGATCATGTCGCACATGCCCAGTGCATACATCATACATATGTGTGTTCATGCGGTGTTGTTTTTTAATCTGAGCTGTTTGATTTCATCTAAATGAAGCCACCAAATAGAGCTGTTGTTCTACAGTTTGTAGTATTGTTCCCCAGTTTATCTCTTGTTGGTGTACAACTCTCCAAACATCAATTGAAAGGTCTGATATGAAGCAAAGTTGTGAAGCGAGCGAAGCCATGAATCCAGAACCAGGCAAAGCGACGCGTCAACACAAAGAACTTGGAGTATACGACAAGACCTTCAATAGGAATCCAGGCCCGAGAGATAAAAGCTGGTGGCTGAAATACTGTCAGAGGAGACACGCGACGCGGCCGCGTGAGCAGCCTGCGGGGCCTCACATCGAGGGGCCTGCTGAGGTGCACCCGAGCGAATCCCAACGCTGAGCCTCTATTTGTCGGAGAGACAAAGGTCGGCTTTTAGGCGCTGAGGTCACGGTTGCGCGGGAGGAGAAAGGCGGCCCTGCGCCAGGTAAATGGGATGTCATTGTGCCGCAACAAAAGCGCAGTCTTAACCCTCTGACCTCATCGGCTTCGGCGGACGCGTCTTTATCCTCAGTCCGACATCGGGCGAGGGAGCCCAGCGATGTTCAGAGATGCTGCAGGGGGGAGCACAGGTATTAGCCCCCCCCCCCGGACCCCACCACCCCGGGGGGGGTTGCGTCAGGCACGCCGTGACTCGTCGTGGCCCCGGTGCTTTCCTCTGATGGCTTCACGACGGCAGCAGCGATGAGACAAAGGGAGCACCTTTCGGGGAGGCAAAGTCCCACGTCGCCCCGGTAATGACTGATTGCTTGATGTGGTGGTTTTTCAGACGTGCTGTATCGCGCGTTCTGAGCAGCCAGCGCCGGAGCGGCGTGCCGAGGATAAAGTGCTGAGAGGAAAAAAAAAAAAAGAAAGAAAGAAAAAAAAAACAACTTTGAGCCGCAGCCGTCTGATTTCATGTTCCCTCACTGGCCCACATTTCCTTCAAAGCCCATCAAAACGACTTTCAGAAAAATGCAGTATCACTTGTTCTGTGATCACGCTAATCTGAACGCTTTAGCAGATTGAGAGCTTCGAGTGCTGAAAGCAAAAGGCAACTCAATCTTAGAATTTAAAAGGCTTCTCTCACTCTCTCTCTCTCTCTCTCTCCCTCACTCTCTCTACCCCTCTCTCTTTTTTTTGCGCCTCGTACAGCCTGCAGCCAAATGGCACTTGTGTTCTGACACGGCACATAAACACACACAAAAGAAGTTATTAGCGTAGATGCAAATCAAATTACTAGCAGTGTAAACTGCTATTCCTCCCTGCACTTGGGCCTGTAATTACTCTGGCTTATAGGACTATAATGAATGCTAATGACACACTACTGCAAGGCCATCAGCCTCACACTTGTGCGAGGTTGGGTGATTTTCACTTAAGTTATGAAAGCCCATTTCAGTCCGCGAAGCCACCCCCCCCCCACCACCACCACCACCACCACCCACCCACCCCCCATACTCCCTACTCCCTCCCACCGCCGCCACCATTCGCTCGGTGCGAGATTAAAGAGTGCGAGAATTTGGAGTGAGGAACACTCGCATGGAATCTGTTTCAACAGCGAATGGTTTAAAAATTAAAGGCCGTAATTGGATGCATTCAAGCATATCATATATAAAGCACATTTTTGCATTTCAAAAGGGATTACAAATTCAGCCGCACAATGAGCGCTTGTGAAAATGACAACAGTTGCGCGCGCCTCGGAACAAGTATCTGTCAGTGTTCCTCATTAAATCTAATTTCACCGCGCTGATACTCATTCTGACTGCTGGAAAATCACCGCACAAACAAACAGCCGCGCCGTGGCTGCGCCGCAACGCGGGGAGGCAGAACCTTGGGCCAAGAGGAACGGCAGGTCCCGATGGCACCGGACGTCCGACCTGATGGGGTTTGTTTGACTGCGTGTCGGCAGCGTTGTCGGACATTTGCGCAAACATGTCTTGCATTTGTCCATCTTCTTTTTCTGAATTTACAAAATAGACACACACACACACACACACACACACACACGGACAGGGAGAACGAATAGGAACCCGGAGTCTTCCCATTTAACCAGTGTCTCCCTTTTTCGAGCATTCACAGGACGTTTTTTTTAAGCTATGAGTTCATTTTCCATCATAGTGGCCAGACAGGAAATAATGAACAATTTTGGGAGCTAGAAGAGATAGTGGTAAACAAACAAAAAAAACCATTAAATTAAAAGCTAAGTAATTGTCTCTTTTGACTGCAAGACTTGTTTTTTTCAAATTAAAAGCTCCAAAACGTTCTCGATCTCCGTGCAGTTGGGGAGGCTGCGTGCGGAGGAAATACAATCGCAGCACTCAGGGTCAACAGCTCGTTGGGTTTCAATAGGTTTCATTCGCTGCCACGGACTTGAGCCAAGGTGTCCTTGGGCAAGACACTAAAGCCCACCTTGCTCCCGGCACCGGGGGGGGGTTTCAACAGGTGACGGCAGCCGTGACCGGATACATGGATGTGACGTCAACAGACGAGAGAGCGGCTCCGCACAACACTGACTGAACTGCAGCGCTAGCTTGCCATCGCAGTGGCAGATTTTCACCATCCTGTGCTGTCCTTGATTGTTGCAGTGTGTTTGTGTCACATACAAACAATGGCACGCGAGTTTCGGGTCACCTTGCATTGGAGGACCTTCAAACCTAATTGAGGTGATTCACAACCGGAAAGAAAACGAGGTAAAGTGAGCGGAGGAGAAAGAACCCATTGTAATTGGTCAATGTAAAAGTGATTAGCTCTCTTACTAATAGTGTGTTTCTGACAAGACTCTGTTTGGAGGAGCCAACATGCTGAGGGAGAACATGCAAGTTTCTCCACAGAAAGATGCCAAATTTTACCAGGTGGGGGGGCTGATACCACCCACGTTTTGAAAAGTAGCAACCAACATTGCAGCCAACAGCGCAGTCTCACCTGCTGACACTTCAATGACAATGCTTCGGATGGTGTCCTCTCAGCACCCTCAACCCCCCCCATTCTCACTTTTTTTTTTCCCCAGGATATCTCATCAATATATCGCCCAGGAAGTCGATCCCTGACCAACCCTGAGCAGCTGTCCTGGAGCTCACCACGCAGAGGAGGTCTCTTCCTTTCACTCGTCCTTTTCAGAGGCTTCAAATAAAGTACAGGATGGGGCCTGCCACCAAACAGCCATGAAACACCATTTCCTTGTTTCCAAATACTTTTGAACAGTTTGAAATCGAAGGCATGAATTCCAGCATCGCAGAGAGGAACATAATGGAAACTTGTGTTTTTTTTTTTTTTACCCACGTAGTCATGCAATATAAAGACAAGCACAGGCCACACAATGTGGAGAAAATTGTTTCTGTTGTCTCTCGGGCTTTTGTGTCCTTCTTCACTTTTCCCTGGCTGGCTGACTCTTTACCCGTGGTGCCACGGTCACTGCTTAAACACAGAGGCTGTTATTATGTCGCAGGTTTTAATCCCTGGACTCTCTTGTCACAGCTGTGGGACTCTCCGTCGGCGTCGGTAATGGTCAATTCTTCGATTCACTCTCTCCACACAGCTCAGACCTCTTTGATAAAGGAGAAAAAAAAATACGGCCGAACAAAAGGAGAGGGCACAAAGCGCCGAGCGGCGAGGCCAAGCGTCCATTCTTCCAGGCAAAAAAAACGAAGCCTCTCGCCGTGAGTGTGGCTGCGTCCACCTGAAACTAACCAGATCATGTTTAAACTAGCTGGTGCTGTGACTGCGTCGCGATTCGCGGATCGATACGGTGACCGGACCGGAGATCAGCACAGCGGCTCGGTTCACCTCGACGGCGCCTTCGAACCTCCGACAAGGCTTCGCGGAAACTTCTGCAGTTTTCCCACCACGCGCTGCTGAAAATGGAACAAAAGCTGCAAACGACATCGCTCCCATTCACAATGAGAAACAGACGTCACTGTATTTTTTACAGTGAGATTTCAGAACCTGTGCAGCAGATAGCAACAGAAAAACACCAAATGGAAACAGTTTACGCCAAATCTTTGGCATGAAGATTTAAAGATATTTCAGTAAGACTGGAAAGCTGTCAGTGGTAACTGGTCTCTACTCGTGTCGCCCTTTTCACTGGGCTCAGCAGTGCTCAGAGCCCCCCTCATAGTGTAATACATTCACCCATTCGCACACACACATTCTCACACCAGTGATGGGGGGGGGGTGCCACACCAGCTGCTCACACACATCACTGGGAGAGACTTGGGGTCCGAGGTCTTGCTCAAGGACCCTTCCGCACACAGACAGAGCCAGATGGGGGGGAATCCAACTGCCAACCATCAGACTGAGAGCCAACCAATTCTACCAAGCTGAGCGGCAGTCGTCCCCCAAATGGTCACATCCGCGCATTTCAAGTGTGGCCATTTCCTGTTTTATTTTGAAACTCGCGCTGTCTCCTGTTTTGGATCACTGGACTCTCCCCCTCCTGTTTCTCCGCCCTGATGTGTTACGTCAACAACTTGGGGCCAATAAGGAAAAGCACCATAGATGAAAAACTGCCCGTCTTTGTAATCTATTACATTCTGAGTGTTTTTTTTCCTCATGTCTCTCAAAGGAAACTAGATTTGCTGTGAGAGAGGATTTGAACTTTTCCAAATATCAAAGGTCTTGGAAACAATCTATGCCCGCTCAGTGTTTTCAATAAGCATATCTTTGTGCCCAAGCAGCACATTGGTGAGAATGTGCTTATTGAAAGGTATCTTGGACTTACTGGCCCACCGGCTGCCACCTCTGTAGATTTCTCTCCACGCGCACAAGCGCGAGCCGCCTGAATAAGGGATTTCTCCTGACCTGAGCTAAAGGTTGCCGGTGCAGAGGAGATGCTGCAGTCGAAGGAATCCGGTGCGCGCTCGAGCCTGTGCGGATGACCCGCAGATAACGACCGGAGGAGAGGGCAGCGAGAGGCGAGCGCTCGCAGTCGGGCGGCGGCGGCGGCATCAGGCAGGCGAGGAGTGGGAGCCTTTCCAGTTTGGCGGCACGCGGTGATGCTAGTAAGAGGGTTACGGACGGTGACGGCTGGTCAAGGAGACGGCTCGAGCACCAGGCCGAGTGCTTCCGACCACCAAGTGCAAGGAAACTGCCCAGAAATACTGTCGCATCAGTACGTCGTGTTGGAAGTGACGCTTTAATCAGATGTCGTGGCTGGTTAATGACCCACAACTATATTTATAGTAACTACAAGGTTAAAGGAGATTCATTGTGATGATTCAATGATTATCAATAGTTCCAAAAAGAGAACAGTGAGGAATAATCATAAGTAAAATAATACATTTTGTGATATTTTTCTGAAGGTGTTGCCATCCTGTTGCCTCGTGCACTGCTGTCGGACAGCAGGGTTTGTTTTCATTGTAGTTTTGCTTATTTTTCACCAACAAATATTTAGTTTTAAACTTTAACGTATTGGGCACAAAATAAAGTTGGGCGATCATAAAAAATGTCAGAGGTCTATCAGCCACAGTGATCTACCAAAGCATTTACTTACACATTTAGTAGAATCAGTGGAAGCAGTAGAATCCAAAGATCTCCTTCGGCACATCGGACAGTCCCTGACAGCAGACTTGTGACCTCTGAAAGTCTTTGTCTCGTCTGGTGTCTTGACAATACTAAATGGTTAAAAAAAAATTCAATGACTTAAATGTTTTAGCTTTTTTGTGTCACTGCTCCCTTTGTCCTCATAGTGGCAGTGTTGTGAAACATGTTGAGCTAAACTAATCAAAAAGGTGTAATGGGACCAGGATATTGTATTGTGAAACAATACATTGTTTATTTAGGTGTGTCCAGGTTCTGCAGGTTGAACTTAATTGATGGTGTTGCTGCTTTGGGTGCGGTGCCACGGTGTTGTAGTGGTTAGCAATCCAGTCTCACAATGAAAAAAAAATTAGAGCCGAGATCGACTTCAGTTCCTGACCTAACTATTAGATTATGTAAACCTTTTGTTTTCACTGTTGCTGTGAGGACAAACACTGGTCTCGTCAACATACGAAAGTGAGAGCTATAAAAAAATAAATAAAAGCACTGTGCGGTTTGTGAGGTTTGCTGTTGACTCTAGGAATGGCTAGAACTCTCTTCGTTTTCCACCAGGTACTCTTTGAGTATCTGCTCATCCAAGGTTCCAGGCAAGCTGAGTCCAACTGAAAAAGGGACGTCAACAAACTGCATGTATTCATGAATAATTGTCCAAACCTTACATTTACAAAGCAAGACAACCGTTGACATTGGAGACAAGAGTTTTTCAGACTACTGGTTTTTATGAGCAGCACAGGTCTGCAGAATGAGCCTGGAATATACCAGCACGGCCATCCCTTCATCATTACCTTAACTGGATGAAATGCTCCACTGCTCTTAATTGCCTTGCATAAGCTCACACTCAATAAAGTCCAGAACACACCTTGTTTGATCACCAACACTCCCACGGGTGCAGAGAAGGACGCGCCTACATTTCTGGGCGGATGCTGGACAGTGAAATGGAAACTATGTCGGTTCCAAATGAGAGCAGGTGCTTGGTGAGACTTGGTGGGATCCTGCAAGTGTGGTTTTCCTCCACAATTAAAGAAACTATTGTTGGTAAATGTCCTCAACAATGGAGAGCTGCCAGTTTGCTTGATGAGTCTATGGTAGTAAAAACAAACACACCAATGTAATTATCTTGATTACCTGTTTGGAAAGTTGCAAGTCTGTTTGTGACTAAGTGAGCTTCCACAGTATGCTGACTATGAGTGAGATCACTGCGATGATCCCTGAGCGCTTCTCATGCTGGAGACAATCCGGGTGACGAGTCCATCGCAGGACAAAAACAGGGACAGATATCAGAGACACTCGAACTGAAGGACAATTTGGAGTCACATGCTGACCTCAGATGCATGTTTTTGGATTGTGGGTTGAAAAACCCTGACCCACACTTGCACAGGATGACCACACAAAGTCAGGCCAGTAAGAACCAGCCCCCCACGCAAACCTCAGACCCGATTGCTGTGAGGTGAGAATACAAACTGCCAGTCCAACATGCAGCCCAACGCAAATCACGCTCTCTGTTTGAAGCTCATGCAGAGTTTGAGAATCAAGTTGAGAAACATGCAAGTTTTGTTGCAATTCCATTAACCTGGAGATAATGGCAAGGTGCAAGACATGGATGGACTCTGAATCTGCTTGTAATTGCTTGGAGCATGTGACAAAACAGAAAAAGACAGTCAACACCAGGACTAAGTACCAGTCAAACCCTGTTCAATGAATGACTGAAAGCACCCACAAAACCTCCTTCAATCCTCTTTCATCTTTGTGCTGTGAGATGATGCTGAAAACATTTACCTGGGCGAGGATCCGAGGACCGTGGTAACAACACATTTCGCCCGTTGCTGCTGAGGAAGAGAAAGATTTCTTTCTCTCGCTTTTCCTTTTTTTTTTTCTTTCTTTCTCACAGATCTCGGAGGACAAAGCATCTGCAGCAAATCTCAGATCAAACAAGACGCTGGAAAGTTGGGTCTCAAAAAAATAAATGGCCGCCGTCAAAGAGGCTGCAGGTAGAGAGAGGAAGAGAAGATTGTCTCAAATGAAAGACACCCCATTGAAATCCTATTGAGCTATTTCCAGTGAAGGCCCCCCCAAAAAAAGGCGTGAGGAAAAGAGTGCACTGGTAAAGGTCAGCGTGAGCCCAGATCATAGAACCTGAAACATGGCACAAAGATAAAGGGCCCGCTGAGAAATATCAATTACGCCTTGACATTTTCCAGAGAGACAAAAGGGGGGCTGTATAATACCTCAGGACGGTGTGGTGCCGTGGCCGCCGCCGCTTCCTGAAAAACGTCACCAACACTCTTGACACACAGACAAATTACATTCCTTCAGTACATTAAACAAATCGATGCAGAAAGTATGTTCTCATCAACCATTTACACCATCATTATCTTCAATAGGTGGGTTAGAAACGAGCATTAATCCAAACATCAATTCACTCACCTCCGGTGTTTAGTTCAACAAACACTTCACACGAGCTAAAGATGCTAAAATGCAGGAAAAACTTACCTGTAAAAGTAACTTGTTTGACTGAAGAGTTGCACATTTAGGAAGCTTGAAAAGATTTGATCTCTTTCTAAATATTTGCGTTATTGGAGAGCAAAACGCACACAGAAATTAGCTCATGTCACATAATATATTGTGAAAAGTTTATATGTGAACGACAGCCGACAACCACTGGAAGGCAACCATAGCTAAGTTCAACTTAAGCTTTGCCTGGCTAAGTTAAACGAGTGCAAACTATGATGTTAACAAAGATACAAATTGAAGAGACACTGAACTGTATTAAGCTAGCTTGCTAGCTACCACTCACGTTCACATATATGCTGCTTGCCAGACGGAGGTTTTTTGTGAGACTATTTTGTGTCGCATTGAAAATTTAAAAAAAGCAACGGTCGCACATCTCTGTCCTGTCAAGGCAGCATGACAAAGTAGGTAGCCCGGTTCTGAAACTGCACTTCAATCAAGGTGGTGAGTTGGAGTTGCAGACATGATAGAGAATCTGTCCCTGCTCAGCGAGGCTTAAATCTAATGACCAAAAAGAAAAGAAGGTAACGGTCAAACTATCGTCAGTGTAGATGCTGAAAAGAATAGGCACAGTTGTTTCCACGTTTTGGGAGCATAGCAGGACCCTGAAACAGTGGTTACCCAACTTGGGCCCAAGATATCATGGCCTCTCCTGCTGTGGGATTTTCAAAATAGGTTACACATATGTTAAAGAACGACCAGGTCAGAGCCTGTGGTGATACCATATTTCAGTCGCTGTCACTGACAGGCTCACACACTCCAGAGGTCCATAAACTAATCTTCTGTCTGTCAGTCTTGTGTTTGTTATGTATTTGATCGTGACTATGTACCACTGGTAACCTGCCACATGTAAACTTTCACATGACACATGAGTTTTCCCTTCAACAGCTTTCTTGGTTAAAAATGAATGCGCAACAAGAAGAATTTTACTTTCTCAAGTTTCCGGCATCACGCAGGCCTTTCGAACGCACCTGCGCCTTCCTGAACACGGCTCAGAGCCCATGGATTCATACTTAACATGTCGCTTGTGTTCTGAAGGTTGCAATATAACTACTTGGCTTCTTTTCTTTAGAACTTTCTCTCCAGGACCAAGGCAAAAAGTGCAACGAAGTGATATTAACCAAGCATCCTGTATGGAGCTCACTATCATGTCACGTATTAGGAGGCACCTCAATCTTACATTCTCCAACAATACGGTAAATCAAACCTCTCTACAAGGCTGATATCTCATTCATCTGCCGCTCTGCGCTTCCTCAAGTATTTTGCCGCCATAATTAGTTGGCATAATCAACACTGTACGGCTTTGTGGCGATAACAGTGTTGTACAGTGCACTTGGTTTTGTGTTGTTGCAGCCTGAATAGAGAGTAAAGGGGGCAGCTCTCATTCACGCTCCCATTCAGTTCCTCAGCCAAGGTAAATCAATCTAGCGCACAGAAAGGAGAAAAAAAAAAAACGTGCTTCTCGCACGCAAGGCTCCCTGCAAGCGATCTAAACGACGTGCCGATTTTCCTGGTTTATTGGAGTACTGGAAAACAATCAATAGGATTATAAATCACACCTGTCAGGCACTCAAGGCCTTTCCTTTGGGCTGGAGCCCCCGCCACGGCTGCCCAGTTCTTCGGAGCGTCGCCGCCTGTATAGGCAAGGACAAACACGCGTTACCACATCGCAGCTCAGCAGAATACAGCAACGCCGATATTCATATAACAACAAGGAGTACTTCCAATTATCATGCACAACAATGAGCCGCGGCCCGACTCATTGACTCGCGATTCTCGCTAACCGAGATGCAGGCCCGTTGTCTGGGAGCCAAACGGTTATGTCATATATATTGTCCACATATCTGAAACAAATACTGGTCCAGGCTGCTCCACTGGACAAACTGGCGAGACACCTCCAGCCCCACAGCTAGGACATGACGGACGTCGGCACCACGGTGTCTGCATTCAGTGTGGCGGTTATGATAAACTGTTTTGTGAGCAAGGCTTACAAGGCTCCATTGGAAAACTCGAAGTTGTGTGCGTCAATGCACCATGACTGCGCCTGTCACCTTGCAGGCTGGTGCAGCACGACGTATGATGTCGGTCCCACACGTCATTTTGAGAGGTTGGCCCAAGTTGAGTTTCACTTTGTGTCCTCGCGTTGTCTGCGTGTACAAGTATATTTCCCATTGTCAGTGATTGTCCAATCAGCCTTTCTGATATCGATGCGGGTTCAGGTTGATTCTGTTTATCTCGATATTCCGGTTGAGCTGCATCGTTTATGATGAATGAATAAATGAGAGGAGTATCGTTATTCACAAAGAGGTATCAGACAGCTCTCAGCAGTATCAGGCTGTACACTTTGAAATGTTTGTGAAGCTGCGTCGTAGCACAAAACAAAAGGCTGAAAATTTATTGGAACATTCTGGCACGCAAATTGGACCAATCAATCACCTTGGGAGGCGGGGTGTAGCGACACACTCGGGATTCGCTGTGGTGACGACAGCAGGAGGGGACTCGCTGCGCGCCCACGGCGCGGCCGCATGCGCCAAGGAAAACCTTCGTCGCCTCTGTTTTATCAACCACTGGAGTGGATTTCAGCATCGGCGTGGACCCGCTGACCCTTTGTCATTGCTGACGCTGTTGTGAAGGGACGGTCGCGCGGTTGCTGTGCTCTGACAGTGAGATGCAGCATGTGCACGGTATATATGAGACAGTGTCCTGCACGTGAGTATTTGATTATCAGAAGTCGTATCGTTATCACAATATTGAACAATATTGCAGGTTTTTACGGCTACCTAACAGCCCTGATTGTGGTGACTTGTGTAGCTGACTGTGCATTAGATCTTTGATCTAATTTTAAATAAAGCTTTTTCACATAAGTTACAAACTGCTGTGACTGAGCCCTCCAATATCGGCCTCTTCATCCTGCTTCATACACCTTCACCAGACATTCTCCCTTGCTCCTGTCATCCCAAGTATGACCACTAGGGGGAAGAAGAAACGCACATAAACGTCATTTTATATCCCCCCACCCCGACCCCTACAAACACTGTGTCCCACTGTTGTTCTCCTTTGAAGATGACTGTGATTCCTTTGGGGAATTAACAAGGTATTTTCTTCCTCTCAGCGTCATTCTGCTGATTCGGTTGAAAAAAAAAATTAGAGCTAATTTTTTGATCATCATAAAGTGACAAAGAAAGTCTAAACACTGAAATTACCAAGAAATTATGTTGAACATGCAAACTCTACACGTGAAGACGTCCAAGGCCAGACTTGAGTGAGTGCTGCCCACCATGCCACGATGTGGCTTATCCTTGCGCTACACCTCTGAGACCAAATGTGTTTGATGCCAGTTTATCTTGGCATCGGGCGTCTGTGCACCTTCACTGGTGATCAGTGTTGTGATCCAGATGCACCAATTAAGCTAACGGCACAAACCGTCGGCACAAACCACAGCAGCACCACTCCACTTGTGTAAAATCCCAAACAGATACATTGGCATGGTTGGCAAAAAGTGACAAATAAACTAAAGTGGTTCGTTGATGTCCAAACAGCATCACTGTCATATTTGTTGGATAAGAGTAAAACTAAACCATGTTGTAGCAATTGACACACTTAGTGGAATAAAGTGGATTTATTTGTGTTTGCAAAAGGGAAATAAAGAATTTTGTGGACCCTCCTTCAAGTGCACACACAAAGAAGCAAGAAGCTGCAATATTCACTCCATTGTAAGTCCGGAAAAGTGCTTCCTGTTGTATTGGGTCTGAATACTGTGAATAAGTATCATCAGGATCACTCGTCTGTAACGCTTCTCCCTTTGCCACGTGGGCTCCTGTTAATAGTTCCAATTGTTCCTGGATTATTTTGTCAAACAAGTAGCTGAAACTTGGATTAAATAACTTTTTCCCCCCCTCTTTTAATCGAGAAAGGAAAGATAGACGAGTCAACTATCCCACATCCCTTCAAGAAATGGAGATTAATTTGAAGGTAATCATAAGTGTGAAAATTGCTGTTATCTTCTCACTATTCCTTTGACTGCTAACGGCCTGTCTGGCTCTGAAGTCATCCCGGTAATAAATATTCAAATACCTTTCAGGGTCTTTGTTGTGTTGACTACCTTCCATCAGTCTGATCTGTTGTGGCACCAGAAACACAAATGGTGGAAATAAATTAACAGGGGTGGGGGGGGAGGAGGGGGGGGGTGGTGTCTGGAAAAAAAATCTAAGTAAATATATAAATAATAAAGACAATAAGTGAACGAGGGGAAATTTGGAACATCAAAGGCTCCTCTATCTCTGCAGCATGTAAACAGTGCGTGCCTTCAGTGAGTGGAAGAGCCCTTTTTAATGATTCCATGGAAGATTGCCACGGCGACAAGCATCCTGTAATAAATAAAATTAACAAACATTTCTGTAGGGTCTTTTCAAAGGGAAAGAGAGCCCAATGTTTTTTTTTCTGATAAGTGGTCTATACATCCCCTGCTCCTTCCTGATTAGTCTAATCCAGTGAGAAGTGCGTGCAGGGTTTTGATTGAGTCAGCCGCCGAGGACCCCGAGGGGGGAACCCTCCTGATAAGTGCCTTTACCTTTCACCTCCAGAACCCCACGCACGTCGTTTCGCCATATCCCACTCCCTCTAATCTCATTTGGCCCGGGAAGACATGCTCAGGCACAAGAAGCTACGATTAGCATCCTCTTTACCGAGGGATTCCATTGGCTCGGACTGCCAGTGCTGCCCTCAACCTGAGCCGCTGAAGGCGACTGGATCAGCCAGGTGCTCCTCTGTGTGTGTGGCTTTTGTGTGTATGTGTATGTGTGTGTGTGTGTCTGTATGTGTGTGTGTGCGCAGCCACCTTTCACAAGCATACATTTGACAGCTTGATATCAAACCTCGGGTTCCCTCCATCTTCTTTTGTTTGCACAATCGTGCACAACTATCAAAGATTCAGCTGTATTTCATGCTGTCCATTGATGCTCTTTGCTGCTAGATTGGGTGAGGTTTCCACCCTTTCCGTTTGCAGGACCAAAGAGCCAATCTGTCCAGAAGAACATGTGGTATAAACACTGGTGAGGAGTTCGACACAAATTGTCCTGACTCGCGATGGCAGTCCTTGTGATGATGGAGCAGCTGAATAGACACAGATATTCTGTGAGGGCGACAGCAGGGGCCGTGAGCGGGCTTTCAGAGGTCGGGTCAAAATACTGCAGCTGGCCATCATTCATGCTGTGTGACGGTGTTTAGACTCCAAAAATAAGAGGTTTTATTCTTGACATCTTGTCTTTTCAGGGCCTGCGATTGATAAATTGTGTTTTTTATACACAAGTGACAAAAAATAACCAAGAAGAAGAAGCTGCAAGCTTCACATTGAAATCAACTGCTTTGGCGAACACATTAGCTTCGGCCGAGGACGTCCACCTTTCCGTCAGCCTGTGCAACATGTCCTCGTCTTGGGGCGGCACCTTCGCAGAGGCGCTGCTTCGCAGAAAGATGGGAGGTGGAGATCGTTTTGGTCAAAGAAGCAGCATGCGATGGAGCACCGACCGGCGCGTGAGCTCACGTGCTGCTGCGGCTCGGTCAGTCTGGACGAGGAGCCCCTCCGCAGCTTCAGCACCCGCGGGTGGGGGAAAGCGAGTTGGAAATGTGGCCATAAATAAATGAATAAATGCAAGCGATTTACAAAAGCAAACTTTATTAGTGGGAATGAGGGACACTTTGATTGTATTTGTTATGTGTGTTTACTTGAAGGGTCCCACTCACATCATTTTACTAACAAAACACCTCAAAGGGTGAATGTAGAGTAATGATAATAATAATGATAACGATACTCATGATAATCATAATGTAACTTTGTGGCCCAGGCGGACACTCGAGTGTTTACGTTGTAATGGTAGTTATGATGCATTTATATTTGGAATGAACGCATGAATGATGCTGTGTAACTGACCAAAAGTCAACAGTTAAGAACTGTATCGACATCCAAAACTTGTGTGGAGAGTTTAAGCTGCAAGGCAACATAAAATGGCCAGAGGGGGGCGTTAGCTGTGAGACCTCTGACCCCAAAACCAAAGGTTATAATAACAATAATAATAATAATAATAATAATAATAATAATAATAATAATAATAATAATAATAATAATAATAATAAT
>JAUESF010055404.1:0-15805 GCA_032274765.1 Malacoctenus tetranemus | reverse complement strand
TATAATATAATATAATATAATATAATATAATATAATATAATATAATATAATATAATATAATATAATATAATGTAATAATAATATATTTTCACATTGGTTCTGAGAAGGCAAAAGAATGGAAGTATTGAAGTATTGTATGTATTATTCATGTTTTCATTAGACCTATACAAAGAAAATATGGCTAAGAGATTCTATTTTGTTGCTGGTGTACCCTGCATGCACAGGGAGCACGTGTGAGTGGCGCACTGAAAGGCCCAACGGGGGTTTGAAGCCAGGACTTTTTTGCTTCGCGAGGCAAGAATTTTTAACCCTCACGCTGCTGTACTGGCTGACCAAAAAAACAACTTTCTATGACTCATTTGGATGTGTTACAGTTCAGTATCTCAACCCTTCAATGTTTGTGTCAAACTGTAAATGTGTGCCCAGGAATCGTCTGCACAGCCTCAGACATCCTGCCGAGTCAGCTGTGGGCGGAACAGAAAAACAAGCAGCCAGCTGTGGAAAATCTTGATGGTCAACGTTCAGGGCCGCTGTTGAACAAAGGAGTGAGATAACCTAATCAAAGCGGTTGATCTGAAAGCTTGAACTGGCGTTTTATTACATAACACATCTTCGTTCTAATGCATGGATTGGTATTTGAAATGTAAATGCAGCCAAAGTTAGAGAAGAACATAGATCCTGGCAGTAACTTTTCCCATCATGTTAACAGCAACCACCTTTACCGCAGTGAAGGAAAAACTGCCAAATATTATTTTAACAGCAGACGTTTTCATGCCACTATTATTTCTGTATCTGAAACCTAGGTCAACACATATAACCTGGTGGACTTTGAGCTGCAGGGCCATGCAGAAATACATTATGATTTGCCTTATGTGTAGCTAAAACCCTAAACTTTCAATTTGTGGTTGGTATGACTTTGTGGTTGCAATTTAGTTGAAGGCATAGCAACTCAAACGATTTAAACACACCAATTAAACCCTGAAAAGGTAGTGTGGTTAACTGCATGTACAGGTATCCAGGTACAAAGAATTATGGCTTGTAACAATGGATTTGCAGCTATTTTTCAAAGATTACAAGACCCACAAATACACTATAGAGACATTGATGGACACTGTTAATGGAGTTCCTCAGGGGTCAGCACTGGGCCCTAATCTATTTCCTCTGAACATTTTTGACACCTGTCATGTGTCACTGGTGCTCCAACTGGTGTTGAATGCTGACAATGCAAATATTATCTGTTCAAGTGAGGGTTTTAGAGATTTACTAGAGGGAGTTGTGAAGGAAAAATCTAAACTAAAATCAACGTTTGACAGAAATAAGCAATCATTCAATAAAAAAACAACATTTTTTGGAAACTACAGGATTAGCACAAACATACAAATACAAGTAGAGGGAGGGCCAACAGAAAGGGTTAAAGAAAACAAATTGTTCACGGTATTCGTAGATGAGAAACAAATGCCAGCATTCAACTGGTGTCCTTATCAAACTAAACACTTTAATGCCTTGTAAATTTGTATTTAAAAAAGTGTGTGTATGAGAAATTATAATATACTGTATATGTTTTGAATTTTTTGAAAACAATATCAAGCAATGTCTGTAGATATAATTATGTTCTCAAAATGAGGTGAAATAAAGAATAATCAACTGACCTCGGACTGGATTGATCTTTGTTCAATGTTGGGAAATGATACTTTCCTTGACTGCACACATTGTGTTTGGTTTATTATGACAACAGTAGAAAACACAGCAAAGTCTACCCAAAGTGAACTCAATTATCAATGACATGTTGCAAAGGTCATTTTGACTGATTATTACGTTGTTGATAGGCAATATACCAAGTTGCCTACACTTCACGGAGTAAATTATTGTCTACACTTGGGGTTTGCAACAGGACTCTTATCAGAACATGTTCTAATAGTCATTACAATTATTGGTCCAATTTATCTTTGGACACCACACCTGTTTTTATTTCCTTTCTCTCTAGAGTATAAAAGGCCAAGCTTTGCAGCAGTGATTTGGGTCTCACATCTGGTCCCAGGGTGAGTGTACAGGTGGAAACAGTCCCAGCGTTTAACTGCCACTTGTCAGCGATTGTAACTTTCTTTTGTCTTGCAGCTATCAAGTGAACTTGTGACAACTGACTTCAACATGGCAAGACTCACAATTCTTGCAGGTAGTTAATGGTTTCAGTAGCATTCAATCGCAGCTGTGTGTTTGACATGAGGGAATGTTGGTGTTTTCTTTCTTTCAACACTGTTGTGTCACTTTCCTCAGGCTTGTGCCTGGTGATCTGCCACCTGGGTAAGTATGAAACCTTTTGATCTGCTGCTGTTATTTGGACGTCCACTTCATTGCAATGACTTGATGTTGGGACCTCCCGGCTGTTTCTTCGCTCCTGCATAGCCTCTGCCTCCCAGATGGTGTGTTACTTCACCAACTGGTCCCAGTACCGCCCTGGTGAGGGAAAATTCATGCCACAAAACGTGGACCCCTTCCTTTGCACCCATCTGATCTACGCCTTCTCCATCATCAACTCCAATAACGAGCTGGTTACCTACGAGTGGAACGACGACGTCCTGTACAAGTCATTCAATGGTCTCAAGCAGAAGTGAGTGGTGACATCACGCAGTGATATTTCGTAACTCCAGAGCTGAGAATGCACGGTGTCGATCAACATTGTCCTGCTGCAGTACCTTGTGACAAACCTTCGCAAGTTTTAGAAAGTTGGGAGAAAATGGCGTCTTGAGCTCTTCTCTCTTCTGTTTTCAGGAACCCTCAGCTCAAGACTCTGCTGGCTGTTGGTGGATGGAACTTTGGCTCCACACAGTAAGTGATCCTCAGCAACACAACACAAGTATGAAGTGCTTGACATCATGGAATACAAATTCCTGGTGGATTGATCTGTAAAAATTCCAAGATATGGTTCCAACCAAAGACCTGGTTTGACTGCGAGAGACTCAGTCCTGCGAGAGTTGTTTGATCTGGAAAGTTTATGGTCACCGAGACAAAAGTCTTTGAGGACTTGACCTTGACTTGCCTTTTGCTTGCAGGTTCTCCATCATGGTCTCCACTCCTGCCAATCGTCAGAAGTTCATCCAGTCCAGCATCAGATTCCTGAGGACTCATGGGTTTGATGGTCTGGATCTGGACTGGGAGTACCCCGGCTCTCGTGGCAGTCCTCCAGGTGACAAGCAGAAGTTCACTCTTCTCTGCAGGGTGAGAGCTTATTTCTGCAGTTGCATGTACAGATTTCATTCCGCATCTTTCAACACAGTAAAACTTTATTCTTGCCAAACTTTTGGGTGCTTTTATAGGAACTTGTTGCTGCTTACGCAGCTGAGGCCAGGTCCACCGGCAACTCTAGGCTCATGCTGACTGCCGCCGTGTCTGCTGGAAAGGGAACCATTGATGCTGGATACGAGATCGCTGAAATTGCAAAGTATGTGTGCTTAATTGAAAAAAAAAAAAAAAAAAGAAAGTCATTTGGAAGAAAACTTGTCTGGGATTTTGGAAAACTGTTTAATGTGGTTTCTTCTCTTTAGGGAACTGGACTTTATCAATGTGATGACCTATGACTTCCATGGGACCTGGGAGCGTTTCACGGGACACAACAGCCCACTGTTCCGCGGATCTATGGACACTGGTGACCTCATCTACTTCAACACTGTAAGCAGGCAGCTGAAGTTTGTGACTTTTGGTCAAGCTTTTTGTCGACTTTTTATTGACCTCCTCTGTCATCATCTGCAGGACTATGCTATGAAGTACTGGAGGGACAACGGCACCCCAGTGGAGAAGCTCAGAATGGGATTTGCTTCCTATGGTCGCACCTTCCGTCTGACCTCATCCAACACTGGTGTTGGAGCCCCAGCCAGTGGCCCCGCAGCAGCCGGAGCATTCACACGTGAAGCTGGATTCTGGGCCTACTATGAGGTAGAGATGGCATTAAACCACCTCGGTGTGTCCTGGGTAAAAGTGACTAAGTATGAACTCATTTTATAATCTCCTGTTTTGCTTGGCCTAGATCTGTGGCTTTTTGAAAGGGGCCACCACGCAGTACATCGAGGACCAGAAAGTCCCTTATGCTTTCAAAAACAATGAGTGGGTAGGATTTGACAACAAGGAGAGCTACGAGACTAAGGTACTTTGACACCTCGTATTTTTCAAACACATAACGTGTCAGTTCAGGTTGACAGCCTAAACGTGTGTCTCTTGCCCCAACAGGTCAGCTACTTGCAGCAGCAGAAGTTTGGAGGTGCCTTTGTGTGGGCCCTTGATCTGGACGACTTCGCTGGGCGATTTTGCGGTCAGGGCAACCACCCGCTGCTGTCTCACCTCCGCAAACTCCTCAATATCCGTAAGTCTGTTTAGTATTTTCAAGTGTTGGAGCCTATTTTCTTTGAATTTTACACGCATCTCTTTTTTTTTCCGAATTCATACTCATCTTTCTGCCATGCAGAGCTGCCAACGCTGCCCCCAAACACCACCCCGAAGCCTGGTGTGAGCACCCCGACTCCAGCCACGACCACCACCACAACCACCACTCATGCTCCTGGATCTGGCTTCTGCAATGGCAAACCTGATGGCATCTATGCCAATCCAGATGACAAGTCCAGCTTCTACATGTGTGCCGGTGGCATCACCCATCTGAGGAAATGTGGCAATGGGTCTATCTTCGATGACAGTTGCAAGTGCTGCGTCTGGCCCTGAGTTGTCGCCCAGACTGCGTGCATTACAACTCATGCAAAAGTCACTCAATAAATAGAAGGTTCTCATAACCAGCGTGTTGTCAATCATTGGCATCTTGTTTTCACTTTGATTATTTGGATACTCCTCCAAATTGTGTGGATACTGTGGATACAGCTGAAATCCTGTCTATCTTTTCTACATGCAAGAACACAGTGTCTGCCATCCAAAGGTGTTTTATTATTAGCTGTCTTCAGACTGCAACTGTTTACAGATCGTTCTGAAAATTCACTAGCACAATTTTCCTGGTTAAAGGCCAAAGCCAATCAAGCACACAAATCCACTGCCAGCACATAGCGACGTGCACATGGATGATGAACACAGGGGATCCCCACAGTTCTCCTGCTGAGAGCTGCTTTATGTCACACACGGGACCAGGTGGTGCTCTGATCTGGTCCAGTCAGGTGGTGTTTGGTTGGGTCAAGTTGGGTCCACAGTCTGGGGATACATCTATCTGGACAGTTGAGTGCTCTTTCTGGTGACTGCGGAAATGAACTTTTTCACAATATTAGCTGTTCGTATTGTTTCACTTTTTCTAAGTCATTGCTTTCATAATCAATTACAATAGGCGACATCTTCAACTCAGTCATCTTTGACATTCAAAGGCTTCAGCTTACTTCCACCACGATACTTCAGTCAATTGTTGAAAAAATTGCACATCTTTACAGAATGGGTTTAACAAATGTGGTAATAGCTTGTACTTTCAGCTTACTTGTTAGTTCAGGATAATGCCTAAATTGTGTTTGAGCTGCTCACTGATGGCTAATTAGAGCTTAGCATCAAGTAGGGCATTTGCAGTTGTTGGGGAATATTCTCTGCTAACTCATTCAACATGGGGAAGGGGTTACTGTTCGCCTTTGATTATATTCACACTTATTTTTCAAATAGTAGGGGTGTGGATGACTTGATTGACAAGTAAGCATACAGGAGCCATTTAGCTTGGAGGCTCGGCTTTAGATCCCATTACTGATCTCCAGCTGATTTCATCCCAGTGTAACTAACCGCAAAGAGTGCAAACAGAGAGACGGCGATATTGAACCACTGAACAACGTTCAATATATTATCCCCACTGTGCAGCGTTTAACTCTGCCGAAGCCTCCTGCTGAAAGGACCAGTTTCATCATTCATTCAGTTGTAATTCAGCCCACCACAACCTAGCCTCTGGAAAGGTTTGGCTCAAGCAAAAGATTGCATTTCAACGATGGCTGAGCTCATTCATTGGCCTCAAAGCAGAGTATCAGGAACGGACTGGTGGCATCACAGACACCACGTCCATATTCTATAAAACCAAACAAAAAGTAGTCGGTGACAAGTTGTCAGATTAATTGTCAAGCATTAGCACCACATATATTCAATCAAGCACTGTTGTAATTATTTTTTAATTATTGAATTGTTGAAAATTAAGGAACAGAAATACTCCAAACATACGTACGTGATGGGGAAACCGATAATGCCAGCAAGAATCAGTCACCGTTTCTGCTACTGTGATGGTGGGAGCTCAACCCTATGCTCTATGCATACATAACTAATCCATCGTGAGTGGCTGTTCAGTTTCAACATGTCACGTGGGTCAGCTTCAGGGGTGTCGGAGGAGGAGCCCAACAACATGTATGACCCCAGGACCAGGGTGAGACACTTCTGCTGTGTTACACACTTAAATACCCATCACACTGCAGGGAACGCAGAGGACTATTGAGGTGTGTTCGCCACCACAGTTAACAGTCTCAAGATCTGATACCACTAATCTGGCACTCTCTCCTATGGAATACACAAAGACACATATCTAGGTATAAACTGAGTTTTATTTAAATAGTGCAAGACAATAAATAATACAACATTCACGGTGCTTCCAGTCCAGAAAAGTGCAACATTCACAGTTGAGTGTGTAGCTGCAAAGAAATCAAAGCTTGTGCTGGGCAAGACATCTTCTTTTATTCCAGTCAAAGTGAAATAAAGAAAACATATGGATGGATTTTTGTTGTTTGTCTGAAATCACTCAGCTCACTCTGTTAAAAGGAATTACTTTGTCTGATTGTTTTAATCAGATACATGTTTGTTTTTGTGTGTCAAACCAACCTGTTTTTGTGGTGTGTGCATTTCATGTTTCTACAAACAACAGCACATCACTTCACATCTGGTGGCCTTGAATTTGTGCTGGTTGGAAAAATAATAATAATAAAAAAAACAGTCAAAAACTAGAATTTCTCTACCAGAACAAATGAAGCTGGAGAGCAGATAAAAACCAGACAGTGTTAAACAGGAGTCGTTTCAGACACCAGTGGTGTCATCAGTGCTGCACCATTATGCAGGCAAACAAACAGTGTGACATTGGAGTAGCACAAAACTTTCAAAACAAAAGCATTCATGAGAGAAAATGAGTGACTGTGGCTCCAGTGGGAACCAATACAACCACAAGATAGCAACAGGTAACATGAGAGGGACGAAGACCTCAGATAATTGGCAGCTATTGTTCATGATTTATTTGCCTCGGTAACACACGTTTTTTGGAATTTCTGAGTTTGTGTGTAAAACTAAATACTGCAAGTCACATAATCACCATGAGAAGGTCAAGGTGACAGGGGCAGATTATACAGCAGGGGTGCAAACGCAGTGCCTGGGACCACCTGCAAGGGGCCTGAAGAGCACACGGGTCAGGTTGAAATACAGTGGCAAGTTCAAACGGCGTACCATTTAAAGCTAAATATTCCTCAGAACGTATGAATTTGTAACTTTGCTTTACTTGAGCTCTCATAACCACAAAGGGAGAAGACTCCAGTGATCATTGTAAGGCTGATGCATCATCACTCAGAGCCATGATGTGTGCCTGTAAGGAAATCTGCGTGTCGAAAGCTGAGAAAGGTTGTTGGGATGGGGAAATGCTGCCGGGTCAGTCGCCAAACACAGCCGCCCTCAGCCTTGGCAGGAGCTCAGATCCTTGGCTTTCTTTCGAATTTTTTCCAACAGGTCGTTCAACTTGGTGTCCAGACCTTCCAGCTGTGTGGACTTCTGGAGAATCTCATCCTGCAGGCCTTTCAGGGTGTCCCCTTTATCTGGGGAGAGATGACACAACAAAGAGGTGACCAGACTGAAGATATCACTTAAAGAGGCCATGACAGAAAATTTCACTGTTCTGGGGTTTTTTGGGGGGGTATAATATGATCTGTTGTGCAGCGATGAGGCCATGTGAATGTCAGAAGTGAGTATCAAAGTCCCCTGTTCATGGTCTGTCAGCTTTCTGTCTTGGTTCAAAAATGGTTGGATCCGAAAGCAGCTCAACTTTCTACTTCAGCTGTCTTTCGACATCATGTACATATTCTGCAACGAGAGCACGCTATCAAGCCAACAGCTCGCCTCCCTCTGCTCCCCCACCCCCACACACCTCTGCTGACACACCGGCTTGCAGGTGAGTCTGCCAGCATGCTAGTCATACATGGGAACATACATGGGAGCAAACCGCCACTTGCCATAACAATGAATTTGTGATGGAGTGTTGCGCCGAGAAGACCGGTGTGGATGGAGGAGTTACGGGTTCGTGTTGGAGCAGTTTCCCAAATGAGGTTGTAGCCAATCACCAACTAAGTGAACTTGGTCTCTGGGTAGAGCTGCATATCATTACTGAACCAACCCTATTTACTGAGCAGGGATATCTGGCCTGCAAAAAACAGTCCCCTGTGACAAAAATATTAAGTTTTTCTTCTTTTGATCATTGACATATGCCGCCATGCCAACTACATGAAATAGTTTCTACTTCAAAGTGGCGTGTAAATGCTGCTTTCTTGTAACCTGTCGAAGCCTGAAGGTTTCGCGCGTGATTCATTTTGTGGTTGTTTCTCAAACCGCATCAAACAATCTTCTTAAAGCATTCAAATTGATTGATTCTGCTAAATCCATGCAGTCACAGAGCCTCAGGCTAAAAAGAAACAATTGCAGCCCATATACGTGGCAGCAAGGATCACCTTTTATATCCTCCAGTAGAGTAACTGTGGTGTTGCCCAGAACTCCTGCATCCTCCTTCAGCTTGGCCAGCCGGGCCGCCGGCGAGTCGGCCCCCCCGGGCACCTCAGGTGGAGCTTCAGTTTTAAGACGGTCCAGCTGCTTCTCTAATGTCTCCAGCTCCTGCAGTCACGACAGCACTCACAGGTGAACACCAGGCGGGCCACAAACACAGCTGTACAAGGCACTTCAGCTCCATCCAGCCATCAGGCACCAACATCACACACATGAATTGTCAGACCTTACCCACTCAGGACACTTGGATTACATTGGACGAGCAGTATGGAGGAATATTGACACGTTTTTGTGGACTTTTATGGACGTTTTTGTACCGGGCCCTATCGACCGGCACATGGTTTGGGTGTATTATTCCTTTAACTTGAAAACATTGTGTGCAAGATGAGTCGCCAGACATTTTGTGCTGTAGGAGCCGCGGTTGAGCTCTCACCTCATTTGTAGCAGTTGTTTCTTCCTCGGCTTTGTCTGCGTCCTCCTGTGCGTCCTTTGCCAGCTGGTCTGCATTTTGCAAAAGGTCTTTCAGCTCATCCAGCTGCGGTTTCATTGGCTGGATCAGTTCCAGTGCGTCGTCCAGAGCTTCATCGGCTGGGTCAAGCTGCTTTTCAGCCTACATTGAAAAAGAAGAAGTCGTCTCTGTGAGCAGCGCTGTTGGAATGAACAGTGCGATGTTGGATGTTGTGCCAGTGCCTCCTACCTTGGTCAGCGCGTCATTCAGGTTGTCCAGGCGGTCGATGTTGTCCTGCAGTTTCTCCTCTAAGTCAGGGAGATTGCTCTCCACTGGGTCAATACCTGCCACCAGTTTGTCCACGTCATCTTTTCCTTTCAACGCGTTGTCCCTGGAAACCACAAACACCTTTCTTCTCAATCACACACCTCTGTAATCCTGGTTTCACTGTCGAGGACCTTATCAGGAAATGCTGTACTAATTTCCCCTGAGATCCCCTAAATTCACCTTTTGAATGATTTCAATTTGCTTTCTAGTGCAATATTATCATAATGGCCCGCTGTCAGGCAGCATGAGGGTTTTGTAATATGACACCAGCATCGCATCCTTGCTGGCTGATGATGAATGGAGCAGATGATCTTACGTTCTAACAAACACCATTGCAACAACAGCAAAAGGGTCAACACTGGACCGTTCATGTTTTGCATCAACCTTCATGCTGTGATGCTCTTTCGGTGCCACCAAGCAAGGGTGGCAAAAGCTGTGCTCGCAGGGACTATTTAGAAGTGTCACACATGTCGCATGTCTGTTTACAGTTGGATTAACATGTTTCTAACAACACATTAATCAGAAGTTCCCATGGGATTTCCAACAGAATGCAGCAAAGTGGCAGGATACCTCTGAAGAGGACTCACTTGAACACTGCTAAAGCAAAACAATGACCACAGCATCCTGATCAATGGATTGGATGGAGTCAAAACCCACAAAAGGAAAGATCAACCCTTCCTTGACAGCCTGCTCCACCAACACAGGAGGTCACATGATGGCCCACCTGGCATCTTTGGCCTCCTCCAGCAGCTTCCTTGCTTTCTCCAGCTGCGGCTCGGCATCGTCCAGCACGGACGTGCTGTCCGGCAGGTTTTCCGACAGGGTCTTCAGCTCGTCCAGCTTCCCCTTCAGAGCGGCCAGGCTGAGAGGCAGTTTGGCTTTCAGAATAGAGTTGCTCACGTTCTGGATTTGGGTCAGGTTGGAGGTCGGGTCTGCACGCAGAGAAACAGAGACTTGCTTGAGATCAGTGAGGAAGGTTTCACGCACGACTTCATATGAAAGCGTTCCTCCCGCTCAACCCGCACCTGACAGGAAGTCTTTGAGCTTGTTCACGATATCGCGTGTCTCTTTGAGTTCATCTTCCAGATCCTCCTTGGCCTTCTTCATCTTATCTGACAGCTTGTCTGCAGTCTGTCGCACCTGATTCGTCGTGTCCTGTGCATTCTGGAGCTGTACACAAACAAATGGTAAAAGATGCTTTACAAGTTGAGAACACACAATCAGGTCTTCTTTTTGTGTGTGTGTGTTTGTGTGTGTGTGCGTACCTTTTCTGTTGCGTCGGTGATCTTTCCGGAGAGCTTGTTCAGCCGGTCTTTCACGTCCTTGGAGTCAGTGTCAGCCCTCTTCCCCAAAGGCAGAGCACCCACGCACTTCTCCCCCTTTTTGCAGGGGGGGGTTCCCTCAGGCGGGCACAAGTCTGCCCCGTCACACTCCAGGGGAGTGCAGGGTGTCGTGCGAGTGCTGCCACACACCTGACAAAAACACAGCCAACAATTATCAGAGCTGTATTGGACACTGATGCAGTCAGTTCGCTCAAGCTTCTGTATCTAGATTCTGATGCTTTCGTGTACAACGTGATGCTGTGCTGAGTCGATGCAGTCGCGCGCAGATGTGGCAGGTACCTGTTTGGCGACAGGAGTGATGTCAGGCTGCGTGCCCATGCTGGTGTTGAGTTGGTTCAAGTCTCTGGTGTTTTCTGGCTGGACCTGGTTCTCCAGGTCTTTCGTCTCCCCCCGGATGTCAGCGGACTCCTTCACTTTGTCTCCGCTCTCAGTCACTTTGGTGGTTGCGTGCTTGGAGTCATCGTAGGCGTTTTTGATGGCGTTTATGGCCCCTGCAAGGTAAAGAATCCAGCATAAGTGGAAATGTGTCAATATACGCATGTTTAGATGTGCTTGTTTTTAGTCGGATGTAAATTTGAAAGAATTTGTGGATTATAGATTTAAGGAGAAAGAATTAAGCTTGATTCACATACAGGCTGAACTTAGACATGGCTGGCAAATGGGGAAAAAGATGCTTTTATTGTTGAACATTTAAAATATTATAAAATATAAAATATTGCTGTTTGAGCAACGATCTCAGGTCCATGTGGAGGTTGTGCTTCTTTGTGTAAATTTGTTTCTGACCTGAACTGTCCGGACTGATGGTGTTGTCCAGAGCGTCCTTCTTGTCTTTGTACAAAGGACCGAGGTTGTCCAGCAGGGTCTGCAGTTTGTCCAGTTCGGACTTGAAGTCAGGCGTCGTCGTGTGGGGGGGCAAGTCACCGTCAATCTGGTCCACTTGGTCCCTATAAACCAAAACGAGTAAGAGCAGTGGTTATAACTCTTTCAAGGGTTTGTGGTTTGGCAGAATCAGAGCAGCTTTTTCAAGTTTGCTCACTTGAGTTTGTCCAGCTCCGACAGAGCATCGTCCACTTCCTTGGAGACTTTCGGAGGAAGGGTGATGGAGTCGCGGATCAGATTGAGGCTGGATTCAAGATCCCGAATGCGGGGCCCGAAGTTTCCAAGGTCCCCGGTGTTGCCAGGGCGAGAGGGGAACTTTGGGGCAAGCCTCTCGAGAGCTAAGCTGAGGTTCTTCCTCTGTGCGTCCATAGTGAAGAAGCAGGAGGGACACAAGTCACACTCTGGAAAAGAGTCGCAGTGTCTCGGACCGCAGGAGTCGCAGCGAGCCCCGACGACACCCGGCCGACACAAGCAGGCTCCAGTCTGCTTGTCACAGGTTCCTGGCAGTGTTCCCTCAAAGTTACAGCGGCAGGCTGAGGAGAGAGGAGCCCCATGGTGAGTTTGGTCATTATCGGTCACCTTATGGTGTGAATTTGATACATATCACTGAGTCAGCTGTAGCTGTCTGAAGGAGTGTGACTTAAAGCCTCTATTTAGTGCGTTTTCTGCATAGTGAATAAAGCATAATTATGATTATAAAATTGCAATCAAACTGCATCAAAACAAGGCCAACAAACCTATACAGCATTAAAAGAGAGACTGAACGGAGTATATCAGGAAGGCAAACTCACGCTGGCAGCCAATGAGAGGGTCTCCATATGTGTTGTCTGGACACCCAGAGCATGTTCGGCCTGCAAACCCTGGTCTGCACTGACACTGACCAGTCAGCTGCAAAAGACACAGAGGTTAAGAGTTAGGAAAAGTCAACGCCGCTCATCATGTTCGCTGTGGACTGACAAAACGACAGTCGATCAAACAGTCGGTGGAATCAACAGCAGCCCCACAATCAAACATTCATCTCAAACATTCAATCACACGTTCATATCAAATGAAGAAATTCATTTGAGTTTGGCAACATAACTCGTTTTCTCTTTCCTGCCATACTGACTGAACTTTAGTACTTTGCTGATATAACAGTAGCAGTCATAGTATAACCCATACTCTCTTGACATTTCTTGTGTTTTATCAAAAAAACCTGTGATGTTGGAGTGATCATAAAAAAACAGCAATATATTTGAAGGCTTCAGGGGAGAACACAAACTGCAACATGTGAATTTATGACAACCAATCACGAGTGACCAATGAGAGATCATCTAAGTTGTGATTTAATATCATTTAATATCGCAATATCATTTTGTGACGGTGTGTAATGTCACATGTCGTTGTAACTTGGTGGGCTGTTGTGTTTGAGTCTCCATCATGGACACCATGATGTATTTCATCATAACTGACGTATTGCTACTTTGTGTACCTGGTCACAGGAGTCACTCTTCGACCTGGTGGGATCACATCCACAGGGCTGGCACTGCGTCGACTCGAAAGGCTTCCAGTAACCTTGGGAACACGTGTCACAGGTGCGGCCGTGGAAGTGAGGACGGCAGACGCACTGTCCGGTCAGCGGGTCGCAGGCGTCAGACAGGGAGCCGTCCAGAGAGCAGGAACACCCTGGGGAGCAGGAGTTGGTTGGAGTTAGAAGAAGCACGAGCATCAAATTCCAACAGCGGTCGTCAGGTAAAAGTGTGAAACCAGCCCAGCATGTATTCTTGACTTGCACTGAGTCAAAAAAAGCCAAAGTCTTAAAAGGAAAGAAGTTGGTGTCAGCATGTAGCATTTGTGGGCGCCTGGTGGTGATGTGCTGCTGCAGGTGTGGGTGCTGGCGGACTCACTGGAGCAGCCCAGAGGGTTGGAGGCACTCAGGCCGTAGTATCCCCTAATGCAGCGATCACAGCGGGGTCCCTCCACGTTCGCTTTGCACAGGCAAGAGCCTGATATGTCATCACAGCGGGCGTCATTCAGAGCTCCCTCTGCACTGCAGACACAACCTGGTGACAACAGCACAACAGACGCGCCATCAGACACTGGACTTGGACTCTGTGAAGTGAGAGCTCCGCATGTGCAACATCCTGCAAGCCACGCAGCAGCTGTGCAGCGTTGCACTGCTTGCCGGCGTTGGACTTACGTAGACAGGCGTCGGGGCGGTCCATTCGGCTGCGGGGGTTCGGCTGGTAGCCTGGGGCACACTGGTCACACTTGGGCCCCATCGTGTGGTGCAAACAACCCTCGCACACTCCGCCACTTATTCCGCCACTGGCCTCAAACACCGCCTGGTCAAAGTGACAGCGTTGGGCATGGTTGTTACACTCGCAGCCTGAAGGGTGGAGGAGACGAGACATCGTCACTTACAGATACTGAACATACACAGCATGACGTTAGTGCAAAACAGGAGGTATCAGTGACAGCTCCGTTTCCTCTGATGATAAACTTAGTCAATCAGTGCGCTCAGCCACACAGAAAGAGAAACTCTCAGGAAGGATGCTGGCCAATCAGAAGAAAGCCAGAATCTTCTTCATTCATTTAAACATATGATGTCGGGTGTGGTCTTACGTCTGCAGGCATGAGGATCGCCCTCCTCGGCTGGCATCCAGGGCAGGTCGTTGTAGAGTTCGGCGCAGCGCTCGCAGTGCATACCTGCTGTGTTGTGCTGGCAGTCACACTGAGGGTGCACCTGTAGGAGATACAGCATAAACATGATCCCTCAGTCAGGTCTCTTGCTTGAGTTGAGATCAGAAAATGAGACCAAGAAATGACCATTGAATCTGTTCCATGTGACTTTGGATGATAAGCACTGATAACAGAGATGTGCAGGTGAAAGAAGCACGATAAAGTTCAAAGGACAGGGACCCGGCTCAATGCACCAGTAGGTGTTTGATGACATTTCTCTCAGTGCTGAATCATGGTCTGCTCATGAACTCTCACTACGTACCTGGATGGTGTTGGACAGCGGATCGCTATACTCTTCTGGCAGGCACCTGTTGGCGTGTCCGTGGCACATGCAGCTGCCCATCACCCTCATCTCCTTCAGGGCATAAAACTTGCTGAGCGCCCTGCCTGGCTGGTCGGGCACATCGCCCAGCTCCGTCATCCTCACCCGGAGCCCCGTCAGGCCCGTCACGTCTGTGGAGGACAGAGCTGTCCGTCAGCGGGCTGGACGCGGGGACTCGCGGCACTGATGTGCACACTGCCGCTCATTACGCACCGGGAAGTTTTCAGTGACACCACACGGCACTTACTTTTAACTTTTTGACTCTTGGGAGGTGGCGCATAAGCAAACTGACGCAAAGGACTGAACTCAATCTGGGAAAGAGAAAATCACGCAGCTTTAAAACGTCCTCTCTCTATAAAGATCAAACATCCACTCATACCTGTGTAAACATTTCCTATGTTGTAACAAGTAAAAAAACACGTTGACCATGAACTATCCATACATCACATCATCACAAATCTGGAGCAGTGCAAAAAAACCCCCAAGAAACAGTTTTATAAAACAAAGCAAAAAAACAAGTTCGTATAAGCAATCTCACTATGTGGTCTTGGTAAGGGTTTTCATCAGCAGGGGGCAGTGTTACGCAGTATGTCTGGTCCAGGATGAGAGGCGTTGTCGTGGGGACCTCTGGGAACGATTTCTGACAGTCTGTAGCCAAGTAGCGAGCTGGCTGCCACGTCTTGCCGTTATCCTGCGTCCTCTCTATGACCAACGCGTTGGGACGAGGACCCTGGACAGGAGAAACATTCATATAACGAGCGGGAAAAAGACGCTGCCAACGGGAATGAGGATGTGGCTTGTTTATCAGAGAACAATAGTGCATGCTTAGTTGTCCCTGTCTATGTATCGAGTGGTGTAAGGAGATGCCTTCAATGGCATCCAGTGGCATCGGTGTGTTTGAGTGTGTGAGTTATGATCTGCAACGCGAAGTACTTCAGGATATGTGTGTGTGTGTGTGTGTGTGTGTGTGTGTGTGTGTGTGTGTGTGTGTGTGTGTGTGTGTGTGTGTGTGTG
>JAUESF010055360.1:0-15807 GCA_032274765.1 Malacoctenus tetranemus | reverse complement strand
ACACACACACACACACACACACACACACACACACACACACACACACACACACACACACACACACACACACACTATATTTTGCAGCTTTGAAGCAGTTCGGATGTCCCTGGAACAGCTACAGAGAAACTTGGTAAGAGGAGTAATTGATACAAATTTATATTTAGGTGAAAAAAACAATGCCTGTGATCCTCAATGTGTGAAAAAAATTAAAGCTTTTATTTTTCGTGAGCTTTCCAAACTGTGTGGACTGAACAGCTGTTTCTTCTCAATTAGTTTCTCCCAATGTCAGTGGCATTGTTTTTAATTCAGAGTTGAAATTATCACCCTTTATGATGGCCAAGTTATTCTTGGGTCATGGAACAGCTTATTATGTACACAATGAGGATAAAAAGAGGGTGAACACGAACTACAATGCGAGATAGGAATGCTGCTCATAAACAGGCTTCTTCCACGATTGTTTGTGTTACTGTGAGACAATATGATGTTTCTGGGCTGTGGTTTCAATTTGGTTGCTGTTGGACACGTAACTGTTATGATTATTATGAGGTAAAAGTGCTAGGAAGTTGAATAAGTTAATGAGAATGCCCTCACAAGTAATCATGTACATAGACATAGGTTTATGGTGTTAGTATGTGCTACATTTACTGATTTTGTGAGGTTGGAGCCAAGTTCTTGGCCCCTATGGCACTTTTCCCCACTCAAACCTTCCTGACTTTGTTTTTGCTCTGATGTCACGATCTCCGCTGAACTTGGCCCACTAACAGATGCTGTCAATGAAAATGCCTTGAAACCAAGTTTAACTAAGGTATGGGCATATAGAGTTTATGAATACTGTATTTCTGTCAGTACGGGGCAGGGGTCTTGAGAATGCATCAAATTATTGGGCTAAAAAATGTGTGTGTGCACCTGAGTGTATTTTTTGCACATCTGCTTGAGATTAAGTGGCGGGCCCTCTTTGCTTTAGAAGCAGAGATATTCGAGCCCACGCTTCCCTTGTAAAGCTATAACCCCATAGCCTTCAGTGATTAGGATAATGATCTGCCTCTTTTCTATGCCCAATTTAAGTTACATCTGCGTGAAAGCTAGTCAGGGATCAAACAGCCTCGCGCTCACTCCTACTTCTATCTATACATAGGCTTTGTTCAGCCCAGTTGTCCGTTGTTCTCCCCTGATTCCACAGAAAGACTATAATTTGTACTATAGTAAAGACTTTCACCTATACTCCGGGGGCCAATGAAACCTTTTCTTTTGTGAGCTCTCGGCCATGCCAGGCCTGACAAGTTTGCCACATAGTAATTTAGATTCTTTCTGGTCTGTAGCATGAGGTCGAAAACATTGCACATGTATTTCTAATTGGTGTGTCCACAGGTTGTCTGCCTAAAACAGGATTTAGAAAGTAAACCCCAAAACCATAAACTGTGAGCGTGATGTAAATGTTTCATCAACCTTTTAAAGAGAGTGCATGCTATGCAATTCGTACACAAGTATGGGGGCCCAAACTACATTAGGCAGGTGGTCATAAAGTTATGGCTGAGTAGTGCATGTACGGTCGTGAATGTGTCAGACTGACTGAAATGACCATGATGGCTGATTGAGTGGCATTTGCTATTCACCGGCAGGATGGTAGGAACAGACATGAGAGACTTAAAGCTCCCCTCTGTCTCTGTAACACAAAGCAAACTGTGCCAACAAAACAACCTCACCATGACCAAAGGAGTGTGTGTGTTTCTCTGTGCCAGCAGTTGTTTAGTCTGATGCTCTGATGCTGATGCTGCTAACAAGATGTTTTCTTTGGATCTTTCACTCTTTTGCTATTATTTCTGCCTGACACGGAGAGAGAGAGAGAGAGAGAGAGAGAGAGAGAGAGAGAGAGAGAGAGAGAGAGAGAGAGGTGCAGGAGTCTGTCATAAATCAGATTTGTCATCATTGAGAGTTTGGAAACCAAAGCAGACCTGGGAAGAAGAGGGAATGCCATAAAGGGTCACGAGTGATAATTAGAGGATGTTGAAACTCCTCTGAAAAACTCCCTTAAATTGAGCTTTATCAAGAACAGACGAGATATAGATCATTTATCTCCACTTTAGACGTCAACTTTATGAATCTTAAATGCAAATGTTGGCAGCCTTCTGTCCATTAATCAACCATAGTGGTGTGGTGGAATAATGTCAACAAACACGACCCACAATTCACTTGATTCATAACGGTGTCGAGAACTGGATTAATACAAACATCCCCAAAACTGAGTTGTCGAACACAATAAAGTCACATTGCAGAAGTCAGATGAGGATTTTGTTTTAAAATGAAGCCACTTCAAGGACACTATGGTAATCTGGCAACATTCCACATTTTACAGTGAATAATTTGACTTTGATAAAGTGAGATTTTTTTTTTTGCATCAGGAAATGTGTGACAGCCTAAATATGAGGTTGCAAGAGGTACACAAATAATTATATGTTTACAAGACAGGCAACATTGTGGTCGCACAACATGCCCAGGTATAATCACCTGAGTCAGCCGTCATTGGAATTCGAGTCAAAAGACCCAAAAAGAAACCTTGAGTCGATTGTTATTATCCGATGCCCCTTTGCTGAGGGACAAACTAAGATTTTACTACACAGTTAACAAGTCTCTCAGGACACGCCAGGGGATAAATAAAAGGCTCTGGAACAAGAAATGTGGACTGAGAGTGGCATCAACATGGTGAGGTGACTAAGACAGCTCATAAAATGCTGAGCCAACAAAGCTGGCCTTTATGAATGCTCTCAGAAAATGTCATGGTCCTATTACGTGTGCATGTGTGGAGGCATGTGTGCGGCTGTTATCATTGTCCCTGCTCGCCCATCGGGTTTCACCGCGCATTTCACATCGCAAAAGGTAAAAATGATCCAACGTTATAGTCATTCATTATACATTTACTACGGTGCGGTGGGTGAGTGTCTTTCACAGAAACCATCTGTCAGCACATTCGGTGCACTGACATAGAAAGTTATAAAAATAGGATGAATGGAAAGAGATAGAGGAGGAGGAGGTGGAGGAGGAGGAGGCGATCAAGGAAGGGAGAAAAAGAGGAGTGAGGCAAAGAGTGAAGGCTATGATATCCTTTAATTGAAGGTTTGAAAATGTTAAAGAGCAAGTCAAAAGTGAACTTCTGATACAGAGGCACAATAGAAAACAAGAAGCCTTATAAATGTCCTCGTTTTCCAGCTTGGATTCGGCATAAAACCGTCTCTCATCTATGTACATGTCGATAGTGTCAATGAAAACAAGTAGGAAAATGTAATGCCACGTAAACAAGTTTATTATTTCACTGTATTACAGCAGAAAATATGTGAATCGAGGTCCAACACACTCACTGTTTCTTCTCTATTCTGACTCTATTTAAGAGTTGTGAGACCCTTCCCTTCAACTTCAGTTGCAGCGCACTGAATTCAATCTAAGCTGATCCAAACAGGTTGTACCCTGAATAGTTTACTGGTCCATCACATTATTTTGAAGGTTTTGGATAATTATTGTTGCCAGTGTAAATCTTCTCCACACTTTCTTTTTTTCCCCACCCCTTTTTTTTGTTTAAATTCCTTTCACTTGAGAGTTTGTTTTGACCATTTTCAGTGGCCAGAGCATGCCATCTGTCGCCCCTCCCTCTCTTCGAAACCCCACTATTGTCTCAACCTGTCATCTTCACGTCTATCACAGCCTGTGTACACTTCACAGTAAAATGAAACAGACACAATTCAGGCTTGAAAAAATGTCTCCTTTTGTGTTTTTTTTCCTTCCATCCTGCCATGCATTTCCCCCTGTGACGATCCTCATGTCACTGGATTCCCTCCTCCGTACCTCCCTCCATCTGTGCACATTCTCCTCTCTTTTTGTCTGGTCTCTGCTTTGTCTCCACCTGCTCACTTCTCCTCCCTCTTCTCTCGACCTATTGTTGATCCAGAAGGCATTAGGACAGGGGATAGGAGCTGCTATTGCGATGTGTACATTGGTAATATTAGCAGTGACTGTAAACAATGTGTTGGGACCTCACTATTTCACACCAAGATCTCGCGAGAACCGCAACAAAGGAAATAACGGCCTGCCAATGCTGCTTTCGGTCTGTCATTGGACCCAGTAAAGGGTTGGGTTCCAACTCCCGTCCCTCATTGGCCGAGACACTGCCCTACTGGAGACGATCGGTAGTGCAACTCCGAAACAACATAAGTACTATGACCTGAGAAGGAGTTCTGGCAACGCCAGGAATCACACTAGTGGTGACAAGTGACGTCAAGTAAGAGAACTTTTGTGTCTGGGCAGAGACTGTTAGCTTAGCGTGGACTGTGTTTTCTTGAGACTCTTCCTGTGTTCGGTTGTGTTTCTCTATTGTTTTTTTGTTTCAAGGACCACTGGGTCCGTTTGTTACTGAAGCTGTTGCCACTAGTACCCGCTTTGTTGGATCTACTAGGTGAACATCGGGCTAGTGGCCATGTGTCGCGTTTCGACTGCAAGACACCAATTGAGCTATTCACGAGTTTCCTCAAACCACTCTGGAGCGTACGCACTCTCTCACTACACCGCTTTACACCCGTGGCCTGTAAGCTCCTGCGATCGCCAGGGTATACAACCCTTTCTTTGTTCAGTCACTTGGTGCTACCTCGTGTGCCCTTTAAAGGAACACTTGGAGCAGGCAGAGCTGTGGCCATTGTCTAGCTCAGACTTGGCGCACCACATCACGTGACGGAGTCATGTGCGCCATCTTGTCCTCTCGCTCTCTGTGACTGTCCACTATTTTGCCCACTCATTCCCACTCCCTGAGCACTCAGGCCCATCGTGGTATCACTTGTGAGGGTGTGCTGTTACTTTGACTACAGGAACTGAGGCTTCAATTTATGATTGCGGAAGGACTCAGTAAATTCCTTTTTATGATGTCGACAATTTTATTATAGTGTCGGTACGAGTTTCCACTGCGTGTGGGCAGTATGGTGGATACACTGAGGGGATGGAAAAAAGTTTGCGAACCAGATTTACTGTATGGTGCTCGCCAAAGAAACGTATGCAATTTTCCTGCCGGTCCTCAGTGTTTGGCCTGACACAGAGTAAAGCTGCAGATTACAGCAGAGGTGAGCCCAGGCCACCAGCGTTGAACAACAATATGGTGCTTCTTCAAGGTTGCTTCGACACATACAGCAGCAGCCGTAAAGATGGGAAAAAAAGGGGAAAAATACAACGCTCGAACTGAAACTCTCTCATGCCCGCACTTAGGCACTCTTCATGGTTTTTTTCTTTGTTCATTTCATGCATTTTTCCACTTCGAACTTCAGCTATAGCTGCTGATCTTGAATGAACCAAGTGAATAACTTGAATCTTGTAAGGACTTTTATATAGCGATGACTTGTGTATAAATTGATCTCTGTCTCGTTTTTTTTGCATTGGTCTCTGGGTGTAAATCTGCTAAATGTCTCTGCAGGTTGGTGGTCTGCTGGCTGTGGCCTCGGCGGCCTGTATTCTGCAGCTGCACCTTGAGTAAGCTGCTGTCTCCTCAGTTGTGTAATCAAGCTGTGGATTTTTCCTCCCAGATAGGAATTCCTCACCAAATGGTAAAGACATTGACACGTTGACGGATCTCAGATCCGTTTGAGACACTAACGTGCCTTTTTGTGCTTCCATAGATATACTGTTGGTTGTGTGCTGTAGCGTGCCCCCCCCCCCCAAGCACTCCTGGATACTCTGCTGTTTTGTCTTGTCCTGGCTTCTCGATACTGCCTTGTCTTGGCTGTCTCATTTTGCCACTCTACAATCTAATCATTTTTAACCACTGTTTGTCCGAGGATTTATTCCTGGTTCTCTTCTCCCCGGAGCCCTTTCACGTCCTGCCCAACTGAGCTGCAGTTCCAGGTGGTGCCACTAGGACTCATTCCTACTCTAAGAACATCAAGTGCTCAGCTGGGCTCGTTTTGGAGTTCCTGCAGCTCCAGTCTGTGAACGGACTTGGACATGGTTTGCTTTGCTTTGCATGTTTGATTTGGTGTGTGAGTTGCATATAGTGATCTTTATGTTACCGGTTGTTTTTTTGACTTCCAGTTCTCCTCCGTCCACTTGCTTGAGAGTTGTCAACCCTTTGTTTTACTTGTGTTTCAATGAATTACTTAATAAATTGCTTCATCAATAATCCATCTGTTCTCTGGGTGCTATTTCGAGCCTGCATATTTATTGGGGTGAATTTCCCCAGTTGGCATCGTCGGTTTTAGTTCCTTTCCCTCATTTTAAACCCCCCCTCTCGCCACATATGTCTCCATGGCAGCCAACACATGGTCCACAACAGCATCAGTGACACAAACATCCGAATGATGTCCTGGATCTTTGGTTTCATAATGTACTTTGTAGTTCAAATGGTTTGGTGTTTGTGTGTGTGTGTGTGTGTGTGTGTGTGTGTGTGTGCGTGCGTGCGTGCGTGCGTGCGTGCGTGCGTGTGTGCGTGTGTGTGTGTGGTGTCATTACAAAGCATTATATAGACACCAACATTCAGTTCAGGGTTGCTTGGACAGAGGGTTTGAAGACATTTAACTCCAACACACAGTGAAAATGCTGTCTTTATGAAAAGCACTGCTTCAGAGGTCAGCAATTTGAGACACAGCATTATGAACTGAGAGTCAATATAAAGGTTGCAGTGATGTAAGACTGCAGGGTTTAAAACAATCCTGTTGATACCCAAGAACAGTGTTTAACACTTAACAAAATCCATACTGGGGAAGAAAAGTGTTTATTTGAGAACTTCTTTACTTGGTACTTTCATGATCATAGATTGTTTCCTAATTGTTCCTGAAATACACAAAAGGAAAAAAAATGGAAATAGTTCGTATTGAGACATGTTCCCATTGTGATAACTGTGTGTGAGGGTACTCATCTTGGAATAATGCATGACCACTTTCAAACTAGACAGGACAATTTTTATGCTTGAACATTCGCTTGTGTCATTCCTGTTTGCAGCGTGCTGCACAGTTTGCAAAAGAAAGGACAATAGTTGATAGTGTGTACATTTGTATTTTCCTGTCAGCTGCTGCAGTTAAACAGAGTGACAGCACATGGGGCCAACAGGGGTTAGGCTTGTCTCCAGTAAATTACTCTTCCTAGTTTTTCCAGGGGTTATTTCTTTCTCGATGCGTGTGCGTGCGTGCGTGCGTGCGTGCGTGCGTGCGTGCGTGCGTGCGTGCGTGCGTGCATGCGTGCGTGCGTGCGTGCGTGTGTGTGCGCGCGCGCGCAACTGACCACACACAGTAATAGCCCTCAAGGTTAATTGAGCGCAAGGAGAACACTTGTTCCTCCAAATAGACATTCAGGGTTAGGGTCCCCCACCCACTCTCTGCCCTGACCTATATGCAGGATATCATTATCAGCTCTCAGTCTTTGAACCTCTCTCTTTTCCAGTTTGTCCAAACAGAAAGCCACGCAGAGACCACTACCATCACAGGGAACATGGATGCTTGCTTATCAGCCACCTATTTACCAACCTGGTATAAGGGAAAGGGAGACTCCATAGAAACAAGTGGAAAGCAAGTGGTGCCTGGGTGGAATGTGACTGAATGGGACATGTTGTGTTACTTATTGCAATAAAATCAACACAGCAATGATGGATGACTTTTTCCAATTGTTGTTGTGCAAGCTGCAAAACAGGAATAGGAAGGGGAAAAAAACAAGCTGTTGTACATGTTTGTCTTTCTCTCTTTTTTGTTGTGTGTTAGCAAGTCTCTGTTCACACACACATTATCCAGACTTACCAAGCGACAAACAGGAAGTCTAAGGTCATCTGAGCCTAGAGTTGGTCATTAAAAGCTTTGTCCAAAGTCTGTGCATGTCTGTGTGCTTTTGCGGGTATGTGTGAGAGAAAATCATGCAGACATTCTTTTCAAATGAGTGTTTTAATAAATACATAACATATGCAATTGTTGCAAATACAAACAGAACCTAGGCAATATAGAAACACCACATCCAGAATCATGTTGTTGGCTGATAGAGTTTAACCGTTTGAGGTTTCCCACCAGCAAACAACAAATCACAAAACATAATAGGGGCAAATTGTTGAATGACCTTTATTTGTAACAAAGACTGGAAGCACAATGAGACAGCGAACAAATGAGGTTAAAGAAAGATTTGGCAAACGGTTAAATGCTAGTCATTTGCTACTTTGGCATGTATGAGGACATACTGTTCCTGTAAGTGCCAGGGATTAGACTGAAATGTTTCCCCCACTAATCGGCTCAGTTAGCATAGGTGGCAAATCACAGCGAATGAGAGTTAGCATGGTGGCTAGACTGACATGACTTGGTGCATTAGCAAGTGCTGGGCAATTACTTTAATGATGCAAATTAGACTTGGATTTCTCCCCGCACAGGAAGTGAATGCGAGAAGTGCAACAATGATTATGATTAGACTTCTAATTATGAAAGTGTGTCTGTTCGATGCTGCAAAAACATCCAGATAAACTCAGTTTATTCAGACAGTGTGGCATCTGATTGCAAATGAGTATGCGTGTGCATGCATGTGTATACTGCCATTTTGTTTTTACAGTAATGGAGGTAATTTACAAGTGAAATAACTGTTACGACACTGAAATGCTTATGTTGAATTCTAACGTAGTGCTAAACATGATCAACACGCATCTGGATTTTATAGCCTTTACGTCCTCTGTTTCTGATTGCAAGGAAATATGTCAGTTCTCTGTTCAGTGATAACCTAAACGTTTCTGCACAGGCATGTTTGCTCAGTGTTTAACACTGTCTCACTACAGCAGGGCTTTATGTTGGAAGCTGCAAGCTGAGGAGGCCCGACAAGAGTGAATGCAAATCTAGGTCTTGCCTGTGCATGTGATCCAGCTTGTCTCAGGCGTTTAAAAGAAAAAACTTGTGATAGATGCAAAAAATGCAAAATGTCTAAATTGCAAGTTGTGGCAGTTATGAAAATGATAGAGCTGCTTGGTTGGGTGAGCTGCTGCTCGAACCAAGCATGTAAAAGACATGAATCGCACAGTGGAAAAAAACCCAAAAAACTCAATTGGCCAGCACAAGAAAGTGAGTGTAGTTCTTGACTCATGAGTCCTGTCCTTATTGTACAATTGTTCCTGACTCACGAGTCCTGTCCTTGTTGTTCAGTAGATCCTGACTCATGATGTCACATCCTTATGAGTATACTCGAGTCCTTCAGTCTATTTTAAGGATAAACCTCAATTGTAATTGTTCCTACTTTTTGGGATTGTTTAACACTTAATGCACCAAAAAGTTGCATGCATGAAAGATTGCACATTGTATGATTAGAATTTTTTCATGTTTGAATTTGACAGAAAAAAACAATTGTTCCACTCGTGAAGATTTCAGATTTTTCTCTTTTTACTCTAAATGAAATGGAGCAGTGTTTCTCGTTTCAAAACATTGATCTCCGAGGAGCAGGAGTAGATGGAAGCTGTATGCACAAACTGCACATGCACATTTGCACATTGACTCAAGTGACTCGAATGACTCATACACCTGGTACATTTTGGTGAGTGACTCATGAGGACTTGAGTCAGTAAAAGGATTTGGGTTCCCCATTGCTAGACCAAACAGTCCTGCTGTGAATGCAGCTGAAGCCAAAATAAGTTTTAGGAGACTCTGATGTCTTAAAGACCCACTACGAAACTTTGCCGATTTTTGCTCTCTCCCGCCCCCTAAAGTCCTAGGATGGTACGATACTGCCGTAAGACCAAACGTTCATCTGTGCGCCGTGTCAGCAACGCTTTGCGAGTTGACATCATTGCCCAAACTTCAATGATGCTCATACACCTGATGAGCACATAAAAAGCTACAATGTCCAGCGACAAGGTGCAGTATATTCACAAGACACAAAAACAAGATTAGCATAAGCTAAGCTACGTGTGTAGCCACCGCTACATTGAGTCACAATAACACGGACGTGTCGGCCAAACCAGGCCAAGAGCTCTTTCGACCACAACACTGTTGACACGGGTGGATTTCATTGCGAGAGAGCAAACACTATCACACAAAACAATGTGGCTCATAGTATTTTAATCACCGTCAGAAAAGCATATTTTTAAGGTCTAAAAGTTACGTAGTGTGACTTTAAGGAAAAGTGTTTGGCAATGCTCAACTGAGAGATAATGAATAATCACCTCTGGAAAGATATCAAATCTCCACATGCCCAAGAACAATATTTTTCATGAGACTGTCCCCTGCACAATCATCATATCTCTGAACCCAATGGGCATTGGTGCCTAAAATCTGTGTATTAAATGTAGTGGGTGTCCGTAGGCCACAGGTCAACTTAACCTACTTAGAAATAGATTTCAGATGTTTAGGCCATGTTTTTGTGGGTGCTGCAGTCAAGATATGTGTTATTCATGGGACAGAGCAGCAACCTGTCTCGCTCTAACTCTGCCTCTGGCCAAGAGTGTGCGCTGCATTGGTAACAATGAATGAATAATATTATGGTTCAGTTAAAAAAAATAAATAAATAAAAAACCCAAACTGAAGCACTGTAGTCCAAAACTGTGGGACACGAAGTAATAATGCAAGCAAACTAAATACATTCATGGTTGGTCACTTTCAAATCATGTTTTCACACCATCCTTCACTGAACAGTTTGTTGATCACAGTCAGATCTTAAACCTGTACAAAATAAGTTGGTGTCGAACTTATATAGGCCAAAGTCTATCGCACCTAACTGTACAGGGCATTGACAAAAAGCACTCAAAATATGAAACAACCACTTTTAAGCTGCCTGTTGGAGACAATTTACAGGCAAAAAATGTGTTTGCCTGTAACCCAGTGGCAATTCTTGGCAATCTGGTGCTCCAGGCAGGATTAGGGTGGTGTTCCCTACCCACTCCCAATTTCAAAATGGCACCTGTATCATCTTATTTGTTTGTCTGTGTGTTTATGTCTGTTTCAGTTCTGTACAACTAACCTTGTCGCTGAGCAAAGGACAAACAATGTGTGGTGGTCCCGTTGCTCAACATGTTTCTATGCATGGCGCAGAGTGCCTGTGGGCCTCAGCGGGCTCCAGCTTCCCCCCCCCCCCCCCCCAAAAAAAAAGTGACAGAAAACTGCAAAGGCAGACAGAAACAAACACCGGCATCAACTTGCTGCAAATTAGAGGCACTTTTACTGTACATCAAAACAACCAGATGATAAGCAGCACACTGGCATACCCACAAGTCCCCCAACTTCTCCTTCCACTATTAATGTTTCCTCTCCAATTTTGCCCTCTTCTGCCTTCACCAATGGTCCCACTGGTTTTAAAAAAGGAGGGAATTACTAATAGTATGGATGGACAGGGGTAATTGAGGGAGGAAGAGGAAATGCACAGGGTGATGTGGAGGAGACAGAGGGATCGAAGAGGAAGTGGTCTGGTTGGCAGAGGGAGGAAAATGATTGAAAGAGATGAGAAAGGGAGTGGAGGAGATGGGAACGGTAAGAATGTGGCTGAAGGACGTACAGCAAAGGGGACGTTAGAACACTGGTTTAGTATGCTGCTCACAAGAGGAAAACTGGCATGCGAGAGGAAAGATCAGGGAAAGAAATAGACAATAGGACAGACGAAGGGGGCATGTACCTACAGAGGGTGTTTGAGCAAGTGTGTGTGTAGCTCAACATTTACTAACCTAAATACTTTGATATTGCCATGGGTTCACACACCCACAAACTGTGCGAACTGTACCTGGAGATGTTTTATCATCAAGTGAGTTGACATGACCATGGTTCCCTCCCAAGCAGATTAAGTGGTCGGAGGGTCCGACCTTTTTTGTTTTGGACTGAGCTCCAGCGACACAACAAGAGTGCAAAGTACACCCCATTTGCGACTGCTGCCCCCCCTTCCTGCACGCACAATAGCTGCGTTAGCCCGCCACCCCACAACCAAACTGCTGCGGGATCAAGCTTAAAGTGTCACTGTAGGGTAATTGGGCTGTCTGTCTTCTGGCAGGCACACATGCACAGCTCCACGTCGCACACACACAGTACCCCCATCATGGCCAAAGGACTTTGTGTGAGAGGAGTGAAACATTTGCTGCATGTGTTTATATGAGAGCTGCGTCTTAACACACTGAAATGACTCCATTGAGTCTTTGGCTGGGGCTTTGATTATCACATCAAAGGCAGTTGAAAGACAAAGGCGTACATGCAGACACATGAACTGTGTGATAATGATGGGAGATGCCCTCAAATGGTTTGCGGCAAATACTGTAAGTCGAATGCACCTCACACACAGCAAATTCCCTGATTCACACTCAATCCCAACAAGTGACTCAATGACCTCACAAGAAATGACTTGGCCTCCATGACCGCATCTTTGTTCTCCGTTTCCTCCAAGTCGGACACGTGCTAAGCATGGAATAATTGCTCATTTCTAAATGTACCAGATTAGCTGACCTCATAAAACAATAAGGCCACAGAGCTCCCAGAAAAAGAATTAGCAACTCCAAATGAGGTTGTTTTTTTTTTCTCTTCTGGGTCACATCCATTAGCAGTGAAGTGGGCTGTATGCTGTTGATGACTGTGCCTAAGCCATGTCACCAGGTCAGGATGAGGTCAGCCCCCACGAGGCGTCAAACAACATAGAAACATGAAGACCTAGGAGGGCAACTGACAACATGGGTCAGCTGGAGGATGAATCAGTCATCTGTACTGAGCTTATGCAAAACATGGACAAAGGCATGGTAAATGAGAACAGGAGAGAAAAACAAAAAAAGTAAAATACAGTTTCACTGCGTGAGGCTGCAACTATTAAATCAATTTGACCTCTTCCATACCAATACTTATTACCATTGAGTTGGATCCTTCAGTCTTGTTCACTCTGCGTCCTTCCTAGTGTGCCTCCAACAGTGAGATGAAAGGTCAGGTCACACTGATTTCTTCAGCCTGATCGTCTTTGTAAATGTGAGTTGTCTTTTCCACTTGAGCCAAAAATAAATGATCTTTGATTTCAGGGGGATTATCGCACAGATGTGGAAAATCTATGGATGGCACTCTGAGTCTGAAAAACTGCATCTGATAAGCTGGCAGGATGAAAGTTTCACAAACCAGCACAACTGAAGTGCGGAAAAAAAACACCATCCACATGGCTGACACATGAAGGTGACTAACACATTGCCCACACGTCTGTTCTGTCCACTGGCTCATGTTCTGTAGGCACCCACATACCAACAGTTAAAGTGTGGGTGAGTTAATGTCAGGTCAACTTGAAAAAAATGTCATCGTCTCAATGAAACTAAACTTACTACAACAGTGTCATTCGAACATTGTCTCAAAAGATTAAAGGGCATTGTCGAGCCAGTTCCACAAAGGTAAAATGGTGGATCATATTTAACAGTCTGAAGTGATGTCTTGCCCTTCTTAGAAGATACAGTCATTCCACCTGATGTCACCTCTTTTGTAAATGCCTCATAAACACCCCTGTGGTCCACTAATTTTGAAGCCCTTCTGCAGACTAAAGCAAAAACATCCTGCCCAGTGCCACTTTTTTTCTTTGGTTATTGTGTTATTGCATGTTTGCGTTGGTGAGCAATAGATGCCGCTGTGTCTGCTGCTAAACGGAATAACACTGAAATGCAAAATACCCCGGAGGCCATGCTTTTGTACCTACCACTTCAAAATGCAGAGGTTGTTCACCTCTTGTTGATGAGTACCTATTGGTGTGAATCATCATCATTTATGGATGTAATGGGACAGTTTGGCTTCACTTGTTTTGATTGTGAAGGTGGGTTGACCAAGTCGTTGGAGCTTGAAATCATGTTGATGATTAGAAATAACCTGATGGTAAAATTCCACACTGTAAATGCCAACATACAAATTAATCAAATATGATAAATGAACCAAACTCAGTATTCATCAAATTGTCATGAGTACCAATTTTTTAAGGAAGTAGTAATTTTGGGTTGGAAAGCATGCTTAACTTGATTCATCCCAGTTGAAGGTATACTTACCTTTGTTGCAATTTCATACTTTTTTAATTGTAATTTCAAAATTTTTGTAACAGACATACAGGAATAAAATCTAAGAGGAATGCACAAAGTGCTAGAACACAAAAATGTACCCTTCATAATATATTAATGTTTTTCTGATAAAAATCTCTCCAATCATATGATTCGGCCCTGATTGATCGAGATTTGTGTCAAAAGTCCCTCAACCCGTCAACTCCCTCCCCCTCTCCCTTCCCTCTTTAGTCACCTGTCTCCACTTCAGCCTCACAGAGCGGTAGAAACTGCTTTGAAAAGTCTCTTTTTTTGGGTACGTCCCGAACGGAGTCTCTGCAGATGTTTTTCACACACCTGACATCCACTACATCTATCAGACGCCTAAGAACCCGTCTTCATACACGAGAGAAAGAAAGCTGTCACAAGCAGGGATGACTACCGATGTTTCACGGCTGACTGGGCTGACCCGAAAATACGGTATCTCAAGGAAATGTTTTAGTTGAGAGAAGTAAGTCGTGTTCTGGTGATCAACTTTACGTAAACAGCGGCTAACAGAGCAGCTAACACGAGCGGCTAACAAGAGCAGCTAACACGAGCGGCTGCATCTTTTGCCAAGCACATGTATTTGTTACAGAGTCTGATTGCGTTCACGCTCTCCTGATCACTAAAAACATCTCCAATGGTGCTCTTCGCAAATCCATAGAAAGACATATTTGATGTGGTGTTACGTGTGTAACAAGTTGAGGATTACAATTCCCACCATGCAACAGTAATAGGAAGCAGTCGGAGGAGGCCGGGACGGTGCACATAGTTTAGCCATGTCGTAGCGCTGTACTGTCTGTATATGCTGCGAATTCAGAGTAAACAATCTAAAGTTTACATGACACGCCTCCGTAAAGAGGGAAGGGATTTGTGACGGAGTGTTGTGGCAAGAAGACAGGTGTGGACACCAGTAGGGGAGCTTGTTTGGCCAGGTTTCCAAAAAAGGAAGTAGCCAATCAGGAATTAGCTCAGTTTGGTCTCTGGGTCGAGCTACATATCATTAACGCACCAACCCTTTTTACTGAGGAGGGAAATCTGGCCTGCCAAAACACCCCCCCCATGAAAAAATGAAGTCTTTTTTCTTACGATAATTGACAGATACAGGAGTTCCACCTACATGAAATGGTTTATACTGCTTTGTCATAGCCCCTTTAAAAAGCAGAAGGATATATTCACTTCTACTGAGCACCACAGTCACACAATCAAACACATAATTCATCAATGACTTTCAGCTTCCACTTTACTCTCTCAGATCATTGCAGAAACTGTCTCAATAATGGACCAACGCTTCAACTAAAGGAGGGATGAAAGATGTGATTTTAGTTCCCAAAGATATCTGGAATGCAATAACCACAGTGAATGTCTATTAAGACAATGTATGGACATAGCTCGGAGTCAAGTCAGCACTTCAAAGGTCAGAAAGAATGAGGTGGGACATCATGGGATTTCAAGGGATGCAGTGGGTGGGTGGGGCCACAGGGCTGTGGATGAATTGAGAACTGGCAATTGGGATTACAGGATGTGTGAAGTAAAGCCCATAGCCACAAAGCAGCTAGAGTGGTTGTGTGTTTGGGGCCACAGGGCTGAAACATGTGTGAGAGAGGGAGTGCAAGAGAAACGGTAGTTAAAGGTCCACGGGAAATCCTCAATGGCTCAATTACAAAGCCTTGTATGACCCGGGGGGACTGCTTGATAGGTCTATTAGCTCATAGTCAGGGCACGAATGCTGCCATTGGGACCTATATTTTAACTTCAGCACACACACACACACACACACACACACACACACACACACACACACACACACACACACACACACACACACACAC
>JAUESF010054948.1:710-15861 GCA_032274765.1 Malacoctenus tetranemus | reverse complement strand
GTGTGTGTGTGTGTGTGTGTGTGTGTGTGTGTGTGTGTGTGTGTGTGTGTGTGTGTGTGTGTGTGTGTGACAGAGAACTTCCAGGCGGACCTGGCCAACATCACCTGCGAGATCGCCATCAAGCAGAAGCTGATCGACGAGCTGGAGAACAGCCAGCGGCGGCTGCACACGCTCAAGCAGCAGTACGAGCAGAAGCTGATGATGCTGCAGTGCAAGATCCGGGACACACAGCTGGAGAGGGACCGCGTGCTCCAAAACATGAGTGAGCCCCCCGGGGGAGGGGAGGGGTGGGGGGCGGAGTGGGAGGTGCAGTGGCTGGGTCATATGTCACCCAGTAGGAAGACCTTCACAGCGCATTAATAAACGCTACATAATTTATCGACACGCTCTCTGGAGGTTTGAGGGTAAACATCCGACAGAAGGCACATCTGGCTCCTGCCCCACATCGCCCTCGCTCAAACGTATACATGAGACATTCGCAGCGTTTCGTAAGACAATGAGTCAGAACCCGACACGTTTTGATTTTCTTTCTCCAGCGCAGATTAAACAAACTCTGCGGGCTTCAGTCGAGGCTTTCTTTTTTCTTTTTTTTCTCAGGCCTAAAAAGTTGCTATGACTGTTATCTGCATTAAAGGACCAGGTCCTTGTCTGAGAGCACTTTTCCAACTCTGCAGGAGTTTTATTTTTTTCCATCTCATTAAAAACACATTAAACAGAACTTTGAAGAAAACAAAGTTGGGTCCGCGCTGCAACAAGGGTGATAAGTGAGTGTGAGGAAGGAACAAATGAGGGTTTTTGTGTTTTAGGTTTTTTCCACATTATTGTTCATCTGCTCTCTGGTCTCACATCAAGCCTTCATACAAGGAAGCAGTTAGTCACAGTTTTTTTTATATTGTTTTTATTGTTTTGTTTAGAATAGTGTTAAAGTGAGATTAGGAGAGACGTTAAGTTCAGATGCATCTTAGAGAAGCAGGATAAGATTGTGATCCATAAACCTTTGATGGAGATGCTGCTGTTTTGGTGATGTGAGGCATTTCAGCACAATTTGACCTCCTGCAAGAGCTATTCAGATAAAGTATCTCCATATATGTATCGGGGGTCATCGCAGCTCAGTAGCTGTGGCCACATTTTCAACAAGCTGTTTTCAGTAGTCACACTGCTCGACTTTTGTGATCATCAGGACACATTTTCTCATTTCAGAACATTTATTTACAGATTTTTTTCCCTCTTGGCTTCTGTGCTCTTTGTAAAACTTTTATATTTGATTCTCTGTGTGTGTGTTTTTTGGACACTTTCAGCTTCAGTGGAGAGCGGCACAGAGGACAAGGCCCGCAAGATCAAGGCCGAATATGAGAAGAAGCTAAGCGTCATGAACAAGGAGCTCCAGAAGCTCCAGTCGGCCCAGAAGGAGCACGCCCGCCTGCTCAAGAACCAGTCGCAGTACGAGAAGCAGCTGAGGAAGCTCCAGATGGACGTGGCCGAAATGAAGAAGACCAAGGTACGACGGATCCCAGCTGGACCACAATGATACTGTACCATGGATACAGACCTGTGTGACTGTCGAGTGGCAGAGATGGTTCACATGCAGACGATGTAGATGATGATAAGAGAAATGTTTGAAAACAAATGTTTGAAAACATTTTCAAACTTGTCTTCTGAGAAACAAGTGAATGTTTGAAATATACAAACTTGATCCGATCCCTCTGATTGGTCCAGGTCCGTCTCATGAAGCAGATGAAGGAGCAGCAGGAGAAGAACAGGATGAACGAGTCTCGCAGAAACCGAGAGATCGCTTCGTTGAAGAAGGACCAGCGCAAGCAGGAGGTGAGCAGCCAGCATCTCCTCTCACTGAGGCGTCGTCCTCTCTTCGAACCGCTGCGATTCCTGCTCAGGTCTCTTCAGCTTCACTGTTGTTTCCCCCTCAGCATCAACTGAAGCTGCTGGAGGCTCAGAAGAGGCAGCAGGAGCTCATCCTGAGGAGAAAGACCGAGGAGGTGAGAAGCCGCAAAAGCCGTGAAAACTGTGCGAATCGCACTTGTTGCAGCTGTTAAGAGCGCACGTGTGATCTCGAGCCTCCCTCACCTCGCTTTCCTGTCTTGCCAGGTGACGGCTCTGAGGAGGCAGGCCAGGCCCACCTCAGGGAAGGTGGTCAGGAAGGTCAACCTTCCAGAGCCGGTCCAGGACTCCTCTCACCGGCCCCCCACCGGACGCATGTACTCCAGCAACGCTGCTCCCAACGGCACCAGGTTAGTCTGTGTGGCCTCCGAGTGAGGTGACAAATAAGGAACTGTACTGATGACTTTCACGCCCTGCTAGTTGGAGGACTTGGTACCATCGGGTGGAGAGCGGGAGAAAAATGTGCACCTTGAATCCAGCAAATCTATCTTATTGATTCGTTCAGACGAAATAAACAAGAAGTCGCTCAGAAACTGATCAAACAATAAGTCTCCTGGCAACAGCTGACTGATAAACAACACTGGGAAACAGTGACTCATTACTGAGACTCGGTGTACTAAAGTAGCATTCTTCAAAACTTACCATCTGTACCTTTTAATAGGAACAAGAAAAAGGCAACACAGAAATGATTTCATTGATTTCAACGATGTTGCTCGAGTCAGGAGCGACTCATCAATGCCAAGGAATGATCGTCAGCTGACCGATGACTGTCTGATGTGTGTGCAGGTCCTCCTACAGGCGCACTGTTGGCCTCTACTCCACCAGAATCGCCCGCAACAAATGGCAGTCGCTGGAGCGACGCATCTCAGACGTCATCATGCAGAGGATGACCATCTCCAACATGGAGGCCGACATGAACCGCCTCCTCAAGGTGAAGCAGCGCGGATTAGTACAGCTACATTGCGAATGGGTTTTGTGACCAGCAGGATGAATGTGAATGATGACGACTACAATTCGAAGGGAAAAAGTTCATCTAGTCAGAGCGTCTCCCGTCCTGCTCCCCTCTCTCCCCCCGCAGCAACGGGAGGAGCTGACCAAGCGCAAGGAGAAGGTGCTCAGGAAGAGGGACCGGCTGGTCCGCGAGGGACCGGACCCTGAGAAGACGGTGCTGCCGCTCAACGAAGAGGTGGACGCGCTGTCGGCCAACATCGACTACATCAACGACAGCATCGCTGACTGCCAGGCCAACATCATGCAGATGGAGGAGACCAAGGTGAGGGAAGACCGGTCGCTTTGGGCTGTGAATCAAGAAAAACAAGAGCGTTCAAGATCAATTTCTGTCGCTTTGAAAATGTTTGATAACAGTTAAACTACTGTGAGCCAGTTTATCTTTGTTGTTCCAGTTGCTTTAAATGTTCCGCCATCTTGTTTCTCCAGGAGGAAGGCGACACGGTGGACGTCTCTGCTGTGGTCGGCTCCTGCACTCTGGCAGAGGCTCGGTTCTTGCTGGACCACTTCATGTCCATGGCTATAAACAAGGTACCTCAGCAGGAAAACCCCATGTTGATGATTAAGCTGTGGCCTCTGAAGCTCCTGAGTTTTCAATGATTCTCCTGTCACTGGTTTTGCTCTGTGGCTCTTTCTAAATGCGTGAAACACAGACCAGTCGCAGGTCTTTACTGCTTGAGTGCGGGGCTGCACGCTAACACGGTGCTGTGGTGTGGTCAGGGTCTGCAGGCGGCTCAGAGGGAGTCCCAGGTGAAGGTGATGGAGGGCAGGCTGAAGCAGACGGAGATCACCAGCGCCACGCAGAACCAGCTGCTCTTTCACATGCTGAAGGAGAAGGCGGAGTTCAACCCCGAGCTGGACGCCCTGCTGGGGAACGCCCTTCAAGGTACAGGCGGCCCCCTCAGTCCTGCTCGGCCCTTTTTTCTTTCTTTCCTTCCTGGATGAGTTAGACGTAGAAATCAGGACCCAAGAAAACTGACCTGAGCCGGAATCACCCGGTCCACTGCCTGAGAGCGCTGCAGATACCACAATAGTGTAAACCAGGACTCAGATTTACATCCTGGGATGAAGATGATGATGATTATGATTAAATATTCTGTCCTTTCAGATAATCAGTGTTGTTCGAGTCACAAAACAGGTTGAAATTACTGATTTTACACACGAATTAATTCGCAGAAGGAGCAGCAACAGGACAGCAGAGATAAACTACCAACATGTAGACTCAGGCAAACTGCTCTTAGAAAAACAGCAGCTAATGTTTGTTCTGTGCTGCTAATTCAGACTGAAACAGAGATTCACTGTAATGTTGATGTAATTGACAGTCACACAGCTTCTTGTTGCTGTCAGGTGCTCCGAGTCAGTTCAGGATTAACTGTCCATGAAAACAGGAGTTTGATGAGATAGTTACCAGTAACACAACAGCTTGGACTAATGCTAACAACTAGCATAAATGACAAACAGTGCTTCAACAACTCTCATCTATATGTGACAAGACCAGAACTTGCCAAACTGCTCGCAGAGTTAATATCATCAGTTGAATCCTCGCTCGATACGTCCGAAAGAAGTGCTGAGGCTCTATGTCACTCTGTAATGTGTGAATCCAACACTGGAAGTGATGAGTGGAGGTGTTGTGTTGTGTTCCCAAAGCCTCTCAGACGGTGGGCCCGGGTCACTGCTCAGTGGCATGTTGGGGCCTTTTGGTGCTCTCGCCTGCTGCCTTCTGCTGAATCGAAGCTGGTCTCGAAAATCAACAACTTACGACTTTAATGCTTAGTTTGTCTCTCTGAATCAACAGTCCTCCTTCCCACAAACCGGAGCTGATTTTCCAGCTCTTTAAACCAGCTTCTTTTTTCCAGTTGGTGCATTTCGTTTTATTTTGTTAGTTTTTCTTTTTTTATTTCTTTTTCGCATTTGTTTTGTTTTTTTTACAGTATATCGGGGGACCGTGGTTTTGATTTGAGCATTGCTTTTTTTTCTGTTTCCCCCACATTTTGTTTTTCTTTTTTTGTTTGGTCGTCCCCCCCCTCCCTCCCCCCCGTGTTCCTGCAGAGCTAGGTAACCTTCCGCCTGGTAAGTCAAACCTTGTATCAGCCTCTTCTAATCTGTGTAATGGCTGCATGGTTCCTTCCCCCCCTTTTTGCACTCGGAGAACTAACGACAACATAACAACAACCAGGCGCATGAGGTGCAGTGCAGTCTGGCTTCCCTCCCATCTGTTGGCTGACTCCCCTCCCCCCGTCCTCCTGGCTCACGTGTGCTACAGCTTCCATGCTTTAGCACCTGCTAACCCTTCCACAGGAACCATAAGACATGGATGCGTTAGCCCGTTAGGTCAGCTGACCCCCATCAGGAGCAGCGGACTAATCCCACCCGTCCACTATGTTGTCTCACGTTGGCGCCCTTACATACATTCATACCCCCCCCCTCCCCTTCCATATAGCCTCTTTATAACCTCACTCCATCTGACAGCTCTCTGACATCTTATCTCTTTCGTCCATCTGATCCCACCGAGCTCGGCGTGGAGCGAGCATGACACTGTGCTGATACCCCCCCCATCCGCTTCTCTTGGTCATCCTCTACATCCAGTTTGGCATTGATATACTCATAAATATCTTCGTATGATAAAACCCTCCCAAAACGTGAAAAAAGGAGATAAATCGTTTAATCTGCATTAAGTAGGTCTGGATGGAGCTCGTCACATATTTATGCTCACGCTAATGCTACTCACTGATTTCATTTGACAGAAAACGGGGACGACAGCAGCAGTGATGAGTCGGCACAGAGTCCCTCTGCAGAGGGGAAGTAAGTACATGCTAGCAGGAGACAGGCTGTGTTTTTGCTACACTGCATTAGCAACAAATACTGTAATATTACTATTTATATTTAATTTCCAGAAGTTAGTTTTTCTTTGAACTTTGTCTTTTTTCAGTCCAGTCGAGTTTTTGTGTTTGTTTACTACTTTTCGATTGGAATCCCATGTTCACATGTGCTCGCATGATTATTTCATGCCGATGGCATGTCTGTGTTCACGGTTGTCTCGTCTGCTGTCGTGTGTAATGGGTTTGTTGTGTTCCATGTTGTGATGCACGTGCTGAACTGGAGTTCCCTGAGAGCCGGCTTCCTCAGAGTTTTAGCCGTCTCCCTGCTCCAACACACCTCCATCGGGGGGGTCGTTAGCAGCTCCTGCAGAGCCTGAGGACGTCCCACTGGTTCCGACCAGGTGTTCTGGAGCAGGGGGACGTCTTAGGACGAGGGCACTCTGGGACTGCAGTTCGACCCCCCCCCCCCCCCGCCCCGAATCTGTTGGTGGTTTATGCTATTTGTGAGGCTGTCTTGTCTTCATTGCGCTCCGAAGATGACTGTTTCCATTTAACAAAGCTTGTTTTCCTTCTCAGCACTTTGACGTCAGACCTCATGAAACTCTGTGGAGAGACCAAAACGAGGAATAAGGTAATATTGAGTCGAGCACTGTTTTTGTGAAACACTGTGCTAGCATCACGCCATCAAATAGAAGGAATGATTCTGATGTCGGTCAGCTCAGAGTATCATTCAATAACACATTTCAACTAACTTAAATTCAGTTTTACATTGGAACCTCGGTTGTCTCTTGCTGTGATTCTGTGTCTTCCTGCATCCAAATTAAAGCACTTGTGTATAGTGGGAAAAGCATCTCCACACTGATTTTTTTCTTCAGCCACATAACTCACCACAATTATGGGTGTCTGGAACAGATGCATTGGATTTCTTTAGTTTCTTATGAGAAATCCTGCTCCAGTTTTCATACGTTGCAGTTTAAAGTTCTTCTTGCAACAGATTATGGACTAAAACCGAGGTTCCGCTGCATTAATGTAGTGATAATACCACACAGCCGTCTCATGGCACACCACCCACTGCAGGCAGTGTCGAACTACAGCAAACTGTGTGACCTGAACCACTCACTTTAAGCCTATAGTAAACTTTGGTCCTTAATTCTTTACAGTTCAGAAGCTGCAACATGTTTTCACTATCTTGACATTTTAGTGGTGGCTCATTTTAACCTCAGTGTCAATTATTCCCTTTATGTGACCCTCACACAGGTTTAACAGCATCAGTTGAAACTGCATCCTTCCTCATGTGTTGGTGTGTCTCCAGGCTCGTAGGAGGACTACCACCCAAATGGAGCTTCTGTACGCAAACAGCGACTCTGCCACGGACACGCCCACCGCAGACTTCTCTGGGCCCATGCTGCCGCTGGCCGAGACGCCGGATGGGAACGCGGACGTGGACTTGTCGGGCTCCTCAGTCAGGGACTACGCAGCTGTCTCCCCCGGCTTTTCCTCTAAAATGGGCAGCATGTAAGTCCAGGCCCGGCACAGGCTCGCTAACAACATTAATCCCCTGCTTCGTTCCTCACCTTCTGCATGCTTTGGTCATTGCTTCCCCCTCTCCTGCTGTCTCCAATCATTTGCTCATTTTTAAGCCACATTTAAGTCAACACGCAGGACTAACGGCCTCAAAAAGCCTCCTTTGACCTTGTCATATTTTCTAGCAGAATATCACTAATCAGGCTGCTTTAACCGGCTCGTCAAAGCCTGTGCTTAAAACTAGGGTTCTTTAACTTTAAATGTACAGTATGTGATTTAAGTCATGCCACTTATCAGCACTAGGTGGCAATAGTGAGTCACTATGAGTTAAATTAGTGACAATTTGTTTTTAGTTGTTTCCAAAAAAAATCCAGTGCTGGTCTTGCTTGTGTCTGTTCGAATCGGCTGCTTTCTCTGTTTTAGTGCTGAATGCAGGAGTGTCAGAGCGACTCATTACACCATGTAGTGGTACAGAGTGGTATTACATGCCTGGTTGCAACACCCTGCTTGTTATCTGTCGGTTATTTTTGAGATTTTCTCACCCAAACAAATCACATATTGTACCTTTTAAAGTATAAAACCTGAGCTAACTGAGAATTTCCTTTAGTTAAATGACTTTTTGAGTCATCGTAGTGAAGCAACTTAGAGTAGTGAACATGAGCTCTGCCAAGAAGCGCCACAATCAGGACCTAAATCACCAGGTAATCTGTGCTTCTGTGTGTTCATGCATGTCTTCGTTGTTGCCATCATTTTTGATTCGCTGTCCCACCCCTCTGCTGTTTTTATTTCTTCATTTGAGTTGTTTGTGTTTGCTGTCTTGTGTGTCACCTTTTGGGTAAATTGACACAAACTGAACGCTCAGTTCTGGGACCCGCAACTCGCCAGCGTTGGAAAGGCGAGCCCCGGAGCCTTCGCCGCTCTCTCGCAGGAAGACGTATGACAAGGCGCAGGCGGCGGCGGCGGCTGACAGGGCAAAGGTCAAAGAGATGAAACAGTAAGAGCTCATCGAGCGCCGCGGCCGTGGGAGGCACACTGGGCGCCTCAGCCTGAACCTACTAATCCTTCCTCCTTTGGGGCTTCCTGCTTTGGAGACGCATGAGGACGGCACTCTTGGTCGATGACCTTTGACCCGCCAAGTTCTATGCTGAATTTCAAGTCATGCTTTCTCTCCCCTTCCTCCCTCCCTTTGTCTAACCTGAATATTATGGCTCTTCTCAGAGCCATAATGGTGACATCTGGTGACTTCTCCCCTTGGGTCCTGACTCAAATTCAGTGTTCAACTTGTTCATCTAATCCCGTCTGCCTCTGACCTGCATTTTACCGATCGAGGAGATCACTGTTCTTTCCTCTTCTCCTTTCATCAATCAGCTCTCCTGAATGCCACTGAAATAAATACTCAAATTTAGCATCGATTTCCTCTCGGTGAAAGCAAACGATCCTTTTCCCTCTAAAGTGCAGTCGTCCTGCTGAACACAGTGAATGACCTGATATCATGCAGGTGATTTCGAAGCTTCTGCTGGCATGTGCACACTGTCCTCTGTGCTTTGGGCACATCGGAGCTCCAGTGACAGTGCAATAACTGCAGCACGCATGGTCAGTGTGTGAGTGCATGCGGGCAGTATAAGAAATGAACCTCGTTGTGTGATCAATGTGTGACAAGCAGGAAGTGTCCTCAAAATGCCAAGATGTAGCCGTGACAACCTCGTGCTGTGCTGTGCGCGTATCGCTGCTCTCAGTTTTTGGGCCAATTTCAGCAACAGATGCTCCCCCCCCCCCACAACTAAAGTCCCCTTATCTGTATTTTTTTTTTTCCTTGACAAATCTCACCCAGCTTTCATATGATAGTCGACGTGTTGTGACCACTCCACTCCCAGGACACTCCGCTGGTCAGGCCCTGCTGGTCAGGCCCTGCTGGTCAGGCCCTGCTGGCTGCAGCGTGGCATTTACTCCTCTGCCGGCCTCCGGCGAACGGTGACATTTTAATCGAGCTTCACCTTGTTTTCCTTCAACTTTTTTGGACTCCCTGGTGTGCAGCGAGCATGCCATCGGTGCGCCAGCTCATCTATCCGTCGGGTTGAAACAACTGTTGAAGGCCATTCCAACAGGAGATTCAAGTTGTTGCTTTGTTGTGCATTTTTAAACTGGAATGAGCAAATAAGATCCGACTACATCGAAGCACAGCTGCAGAGCTTTTACGCTGAAAGGATCGCTTTCTATGTTTTCAGCAACATCAACTCAACTCGGTCGTTTTTCTTCTGAAACCATGTTGCTAATTCCGTGCCTTGCTCGGAGGAAAAAACGGGACTAAACCGCTGCGATGGGTGCGTGTTTTTTTTTTTTCTTCTGTCACGCTGTGCTGACAGTTGCTCCCATATGACGTGAACGCAGCATATGTGTCTCCCTGCTGTCTTCATGCAGTCCTCCCACACTCCTGCCAGCAGTGTGTAAACAGCTTAGCTGCACGCTTTAATTATGCCGCAGCTTAATTGGCAGCGCCGCTGTCTTCCTTTACAGCCCAGCCATCAGGAACCCAGAAAGCGGCGCATCGCTTCCCCCCCCCCCCCACACCACCACCACCACCGCCTCTCCCACTCCCCACCCCACATCCCGGCGACCACGTCTTGACGGTTCGCCGTTTGACAGGGGATCTGGGGTGGGCGGCGAACACCCCAAAGGATGAGTACGAGCCGGGGATAAGTAAAATTGACATGAGCCTGCTATAGACTCAGATTATGGAGTTTAGGAGATGTTGAGGAGGAGCAGGAGGGACGTTTCACTACGAAATCTCTCAATTTGTCGAATGTGGAGCAAAGGCGCGTGTTACTGTACTCAGGAGGACACACGTGGATCCGTAGGTGGACAGAAATGCGGTGCTGTTGGAAAGAAGCTCCATCCAGATGCTGTGATCATTGCTGTGTAGTATTTTATCGTCAGTTTTTCTGTGATTCGTCCTCCCTCAATCAGATGAGAGCTCATCTCCTCAGACTTCCTGCTTTATTTTGTGAACGCGTGCAGATCAAACAAGTGGATTCTCGATTGCTTGCCAGGAAATCTTGAGCTTCCTTTTAGTGCGAAAGGCAATAGATTGAGATCATGGACCAAAGATGGAAGGAGAGGAATGCATAGTTCGGCTCTTTCTCTGAAAGGCTTTTTTCAGTTTTAGCCAATAAACTTCTCCCTCCTGCTGTTTTTGTCTCCTCATCAGTGTTTGTTTCAGTCATCAGTGCTTCAAATAAGAAGCTGTTGTTTTTATGAAGTTGTCAAGATAGTTTGGAAAATCTTTTTATGTATTTCCTGCCCAATAGCAACAAATCCATGGGCTAACCTGGTGTGAATGCACCTCGAGCCAGAGCCCTCCCATCCCCCTTCCTCCTCCTCTCTACGATCCATGTCAGTGTTATTTCCCTTTCGGGTCACCTTGAGGTTCGCTCAAATGCCACCGTCGGTGTGCTACGCTACAGGTGGATTCTGCGTGGGTTTCACCCTTTAAATGGTCCGTGGAGACAAAGCGTGAAAGTCGCCTGCGAAAGAGCAGCTCTGTCGTCAGGTTGCACTATCAGCGGATCCCGCCCGGGGCAGCGTGTCGTGCCAGGACCTACCGAGACAAAGCCAGCTAATGTGGAGAAAAAAAAAAACCCTGCTAAGTGGATGTGCTCCCTGGCAGCAGTAGATAATTCCAACGCACTCAAACAGAATGATTGTAATGAGCTTATTACCGCGATCGAGCCTGAAGCTTTTGTCGTCGTCTTGGTCGGCGTTCCTTTTTCCGAGCTTTTTCGAACATCCGTCGTTCACGACCGCAGAATATCGACAGCTAGACGTGGGCCACACACCAGCAGCGTGTCCAGCTGCCTCACTGACACTGACAGACTATTGGACGGGTGTTGTGAACATCAGATTCTGATTTGTCGACATCGGCGGCCCATTAATGATGGGGTCAGACTGACCGATGATGGGATCGATCAGCGAGGCCCCTGATGGACTGACGCTGCCACTCGCCTGCTTACAGCTACTTGAGCATTGTGATGCGTCCCAGCCTGGAGTAGAGACGGCACCCCGGTGTCTCTCGGGTGTTTTCACTGCCTTTGCTTGTTCTCTTTCCTTCCAGCCACATCCAGGGTGACTTTTCGTGGCATTCTTCTCCCTCCAGCCTTTGTTTTTGTTTGTTTGTTTGTTTGTTTGTTAGTTTTTTACCTTCAGCATTGTGTGAATCCGCAGCTCGAGCCTTTGCGCATGCCTCTGGTTGTGTATTCATCATCCCACTGGGATTATCACTCGAGGTTACGTTCACGCTGCCCCCTCCTCACCGTTTGTTTATGATATGTTTGCGTGTTTTCCAGGGGCGTCATTAACCCAGTGCCCCCCACCAAGAGCAGCCGCTCGGCCACGTTGCAGTGCGTCCATGTGGCGGAGGGACACAACAAGGCCGTGCTGTGCGTGGACTGCACCGACGACCTGCTCTTCACCGGATCCAAAGGTGACTTTCCGGAGTCCTCGCTCTCGATCTCACACCTTTGATCTGTGGCCTGCACTTCACATGAAGCTGGCAACAACACTTCGCTTTGTGACACATGTGTAGCAAAACTGTGTGGTAACAAAGCTTTGAAAGAGAGCAAAGACAGGGAAAAAAAACAATGTACGCATCAGGTCTGATCCACCCATTAAAGCTCATAGGTGGTATTCACATGTAGCTTTGGTGTGAGTTTCACATGTATGTCATCCTCATAAGTGTTCCTTCGCGACTCGTCCTGCTGCCTTCCTCTGATGCCGCCTGGCCGTGTGGTTGTCCCGCAGACCGGACCTGTAAGGTGTGGAACCTGGTGACGGGTCAGGAGATAATGTCCCTGGCCGGCCACCCCAACAACGTGGTGTCAGTGCGCTACAGCTCCAGCCTGGTGTTCACCGTCTCCACCTCCTACATCAAAGTGTGGGACATCCGCGACTCGGCCAAGTGCATCCGAACCCTCACGTGAGAATTTCTTTCCATCAGTCAGCTGCCCTCACATCACAAGCTAGCAGTGCAACTTGCATAGTTGTTAAATAACCTGGAAAAAACACTATTCCTACTTGAAGATGATTTGACAGTTTCCAAGTTTTATCTTCTTAACTGCAGATGTCAATCGTGTCGCCTGTGTGTGTCTTCAGGTCCTCCGGTCAGGTCAACGTCGGGGACGCCTGCGCGTCCAACACCAACCGGACGGTGGCCATCCCAGCAGGGGAGAACCAGATCAACCAGATCGCTCTGAACCCCAACGGGACGGTCCTGTACGCCGCCGCCGGGAACTCGGTCAGAGTCTGGGACCTGCGAAGGTGAGCGGGACCACCGGAGGAGTCGAGGACGTTTATTAGGGAGCTATTGGGGCCATCAGGATGCTGAGAAGACAAACTTGACAAACTTCAAGTAGGTTTTGAAGCCCAGAACATGTGAATGGGGCTGTAGATCATCTGTGTCCCTGCTGCTCTCTTACGACGCTCCAGCCGTCGATTTTGGACTTCCTCCGGAACGGAAACAGTCGGAAGCTGCCTGAAAAGTGGCCGCAGGTGGCTTGTTTGGTGAGACCATGATAAAAGGATGTAAATGAGGCTGTCAGCAAGAGCGAAATCCTCATTCATCCACACAGTCGTTCATTTGTAACCGACAAATAGAAAACTCAAGTGTTGACTTTGATTTGTGCTCAAATCATTGTTTTTTTAAATCAGTCAAGGTTTTAGCTTTAAATCACTTTTTTTTCAGGAGTGAAAGAAAATTAACACACAAGGTCAACTTGAGTCCTTTAGATGACAGTTGAATCTTTGTATTTAAAAAGGCTTTTAAAGTGGAAGCAACACTGGTGACGTTTTAACTGTTTCTAAGCAGAAACTGCGAGAGCAAAGAGTGAGTTTTAGAGAAGCACCTGTGTTGAATGTGAACACACTGTATGATGTGACACCGGGCAGCCATTGGCTCCTCGCTGCCTGCATACCGACAGCGCGTTTATCATTCACCCAATACACCTCGCAGCCCCCCTGATACTGCAGCACCCTTTTCCAATGCAGAACACACGCTGTGAGTTAATACAAAGTCCAATTTCTTCTGGCTGCACTCTGATTGGACTGGAGGAGCCGACTCCCCCCGCTGTCTCTCGCGGACCCCAACCAGCTGCTATCAGCGCTGATGAATTGCCTCTCTGCTCATCTCATAAAGTACAATCAGTCGGTTTGCCCGACGCTGCGGACGGATGAAATAACTTTAAATGGGAGCGTGCGAAGGAACGCGTCGTAATTTGTCGAGACGAGTGGAAGCGAACCACATTCACAGAACTTGGTGTTCACAGATAGCAACATTGTAACATGATTCAATTACTTAAGAAGCCTCGCTCGCACAATGTTCCCGTCCATGTAATCATATTAGTAAAGCTGACAGTAATATCCAGTTAATGGACCATTTTTGTTGCCCGTGTGCCTTGTTGAGCTCCACTCACTGTCATGAATGCACTGGTGTATGTTCAGGTCCTTTGGCTGGTTCACCACCATGAAAGTCAGAGTTCATGTGTCAAAGAAAACAGAGTTGAAGGCTAAAATACATTAGCTTGGGAGAGTTTAGCATGAGAATAGCAGCAGCTCTGTGTGAGCTCGCAGTGCTTGTGATAAAGAATCCTGACGTGTTCCTTTACTTCCTGTTAGGTTTGCATCTACCGGGAAGCTCACGGGCCACCTGGGTCCTGTCATGTGTCTGACTGTGGATCAGTCTGGAAACAACCAAGACCTCGTCATCACGGGCTCCAAGGACCATTACATCAAGGTAGCACCCAGACGGTGACACCGTTTCCCTGTCATTTCAAATCCGCGAACCTCTTGACAAAGTATTTCCAGGATTCACGTCACACCTTGAACACGAGCCGCTCTCCCTTCTTCGCAGCTGTTTGACGTGACCGAGGCCTCCCTGGGGAGCATCGGCCCCACGCACAACTTCGAGCCGCCGCATTACGATGGCATCGAATCACTGGTGATCCAGGGGGATTTCTTCTTCAGCGGGTCCCGGGACAACGGCATCAAGAAGTGGGACCTGGACCGCAAAGATCTCCTGCAGGTGCTGACGAGCGCGTGGCTGGAAAGCAGCAGTCAGATGTCCTAACTTGTAAGTTCTGGTCATCAAACTGTGTCGCTGAACTCTTTCTGCATGCTTGTGATCCATCAGCAAGTCCCCAACGCGCATCGTGACTGGGTGTGCGCCCTGGGGGTGGTTCCCGGCTCGCCCGCCCTGCTGAGCGGCTGCAGAGGAGGGGTGCTCAAGCTGTGGCACACCGACTCGCTGGGGACCCTCGGGGAGCTCAAGGGGCACGAGAGCCCCATCAACAGCATCTCCGCCAACAGCAGCCACCTGTTCACCGCCTCCGAGTGAGTCTCACACACGCACACGATGGCGTTTAGTCTTTCCCTGTTTTACTGCGAATCAAATTTATTGATTTTGAAGGTTTTTATTTTTTTCTGGAGACTTAGAAGTGTCAACTGGCCAGAGAACTGCTCTCTGCTGCAGATCTGACATCAGTTAGATGACTTGCATGTCACAGAATGTGTTTTTCTTTACCTCTTTAAAAACAGAAGGGCTACTTTATGAATAAACTCCTAATGAAATGTAAGTAGCAACTGGGATAAACATCACTCTTATTACCGAACCGTCCTCTCTGAATGAGTCTCACTTTGGAGTGTCGCTGTGAGACATTAGCTGCGCTTTCAGCACTCTGAGCCAGTCTTACATCAGATAGTTAGAGGAAGGTGCTTTACGGTCTGAAGGAGTCTGCGTCTTGAAAGAAACAGACTTATGAACTGATGACAGGGAGTGAAAGCAGCAACCCAACAGCAGAGAGAAAGTGCGACCATGCAGGCAGCTCCTGGGGGGGGGGGGGGGGGGGGGCAACCCCGTG